>JAULBS010053224.1:0-35300 GCA_032355785.1 Symmetromphalus regularis | reverse complement strand
TATGGGAGTAAAATTAAACTTATAAAAATACATATATAGCCTAACATTCATTAGTATGTAGTGGACTGTAATACTGCACACTGGTGATACAATTCACATGTACTGATTATGGGAGTAAAATTAAACTTATAAAAATACATATATAGCCTAACATTCATTAGTATGTAGTGGACTGTAATACTGCGCACTGGTGATACAATTCACATGTACTGATTATGGGAGTAAAATTAAACTTATAAAAATGAGTGTATCAATATGACACTTGGGACAAGATAGCAATTGTTAGTTTTAAAATGAAAGTGTAAATTTTGAAAATAGAGTAAAATAATTTCAGCATGTAATGTTCTGGGATCTCTGTATGTTTTTATTATTAGTAAATGTAAATTACTAATAAAATGGATCAATGCTGACATTTTCTTTTAGCATATAACAGATAGCCTACATGTATTCCAGTAACTTTTATAAGTATGTTAAAAGAAAAATGCATGAATTTTAAAAGATGAGGTATTTGATCAGCACCATGCTAAATATTTACAAATCTTTACAGCTGATTTGCTAAGGATAAAATTAAGCATAATTATATCGATGTGTGATTTATAATAATAAATTACAAAATAATATCGTACCACTAGAACCGGCTACATCATTGACGTGATTTTTCACATCCTCAGCTTCGGTCGCACTGTCCACAATAGCCAGGTCAGCACCCATTGCAAGACACTTGTCCTGGAAGAGAATAACAACCGAGTACTCAGTCTATGATCTATCCAACAGTGGGCAGATGAAGACATTCTTGGTACTCACAGGTACACATAGTAGTCAATTTACTAAACACTTTTTTTTTAACATGAAGTAATTTGGGTTTGTTTTTTAATTTCTTTTAATATGAAGTAACACCTTTTTTCTCTATTGCCCACACCACAGAAATGTTTTGGCCCAAATAACCACCCCTCCCCCACCCCCCATGAAAAAGTTAGCAATGGTCCTTTCTCACCACCACTGAACTCATAAAATGTTGGTTTATACTAAATTTGATTCCAAATCCTATTTTTTTAAAATACTTTTTCATTGCTTTGAAGATTAAACGTGTTCTAACAATCCACAGCAACTTTGTCTTTTGTCGTATAGCAAATTAAGTTCAGTCTTTACAAATCTATAGTTATCGTATGTTAGTACACACGTGCAATTTAAAACAATTCAAAAGATAACAAAATACACCTGCTCTACCCACATAGAGGCACACATTTATTAATTGGGGTAGTGTGATTAGCTGGTCATATATTTTATTTTTAATATTTGAGGGGTAGATTTAAAGTTGTAATCAATATAGAAAACCCAAAATTAAAAATATGTAGTTAAAGGAGGTTTCAGACACCGCAGTCTCTCCCGGATTCTCTGGACACATTTAAAACATAAACAGCAATGACAACCAATAATATTTCTTTAACTGGCCTAACATAAGCTTAATCAAAACTGAAATAATTGCCAACATATACTTTTAACTGTAAGGCGTTTTAAAAGTTCTTTTTATTCAGGTTTCACTGTCGTATTTAACGAACTTGTGTACCTGTACATAGTGTATCGTAGCATTACGTTTGTTTTTATGAATGTAAAATTAAAAGTAGGCCTAACAATTTTGACCCTAATGCATTAAAATCAGTTTTAAGTAACTATTTTAACCCCTAATGCACCCATCGAAAATGCACTACTGTCCCACTTCCTGGGGAAACAACTAAGTCTGCCCCAGGGCCCTCGAGAGGAAAAAAATGTGCTGGTGCGACACCTTTTGCAGGGCCCCCCGCCCCCGGAGCCCCCCCCCCTTTTCCAACACTAGTCATATATGTAGATGATTCATTTGCACTATATATGTATCTATGACAGTTGGAACTATGTAATAAACTAACCGCAAATTGTATAAAGTCAAATAAAAAGACGCCAAGGTTTTAGAGGAGTAATTGCCCATTTCAATTTTAAACTTTGATATTCATGGGCCCCGGTGCGGCGCACCGGCTGCACCCCCCTCTCGTGGGGCCTGGTCTGCCCTATGTATCTTCTATTTCCATCCATATTAGGCTATAGATACCCCATTCTAATGATTATGTTATTATCACTAAACTTTTCAACAGGAATTTCTGACAAAAACCTACCCTAGCTTTCAACCACGTTGCTTTCTTTCTAGAAAGGTGATAGCATGAGTCACCGACCTGAGTGAATCCAGCAGAACATTTGGCTGAAAAAATGACAGGTTACAACGTATTATAATTTAAATTTAACACTCGCCATTATCAAGCAGACTAAAGGTCCATTCACGTTAAACCACAAGACTACCGCAATGGTTTTCGCTCAGCTATAGGTTCACACTGTCGCAGAATATTCACATGGTCATGATGAATTATGGAAACTTTTTAATGATTTCGTCTGAAGACGAAGTAGCAGAAATTTAGTTTTCTTCAAAAATAGGAAGAGAAAACGAACAGTTTGGAAGCATGATATATATGGATGACAAAGAAAATTGCAGGGTGAATGTTATTTAGTAAAGGAAAAAACATTTATGTCATGTCCAAAACATTCTTGATCTGATTAAAATGGCTTAAAGAAAGAATATAGGAACTATCGGAAGGCTACCTAACCACGGGAGAGACTTGCAATTTGTTTGAAATATAGTTGTAATGAATTTCATAACAATAATTCTGGGAAACAATGTTTTTTTTAACAACTTCACTAGAGCACATTGATCAGTTAATCATCGGCTATTGGATGTCAAACATTTGGCAAGACAAGACAAGAAAATTGACACATTAAGTGACCCAATCTCTAACGAGTGATGTTCACATGGTCATGCTATCAATCTCTAATGATGCGGTATTCACATAGTCATACTATCTTCAGAAAGCTCCTTTTGTATATGGTTATTAATATTAACGAGTCGTAGATTTATACAACTAATGGGCGTTGGAAATTTGTTTATGTTGGTGGGTTGGTGAGGGCAGCTCTGGTTTCTGAACATAAGAATTTGCTGGTGAATAATTCAAGATGAATAAGAAGTATATATTTATGGGAATTATTTGGGGCCTGAAGCCTTTCCAGCTCCCTTCCCTCGGTTTCAACGCCCCTGCAACTAAACAAGAAACAAATATATGCCCTTCATAAATTAAATGTTAGATTTTCATCCATTTTCTCTCTCGTCCAAATAGAAACTATAGGGGCGGTGGCGGGGGATTTTCTCCTTTTTCAGGACACTGGAAGCACCGGGCAGTTAACATCAAGCGTTTTTGAATGATTTTTATTCCGTTTAAAACATCCTCGAATCCTGTAATAATGCCGATACGAGTCGTTTAGCCGTCGTCTCTCCTCTTGTTACAAAATACAGGGTTTCGGCGCGGTATACGTGTGGTTTTGGTGTGAATGGTTATTTGGTCTATCTAAGACTGCCTAAGTCACTCACTTTTATTTTTTTTAAATCATGCCAATTAAAGCATGGCAATGCACCATATCGTAATAGGGTTGCGCTATGATGCCTTCTAATGTAAATCAGAGGAAAACAAAGCCAACATAAAATCAATCTAGAAGTAATTATATATAAACAAATTTAATTTTAAATTAATAATAATTAAATGTTAGGTCTTGTGACGTTCTCCTTGTATTTTCTTTGAGTTAGTTGCGATTTGACTAATACTAATAGGCAGCTAAAACCCTGGCCGTACGATCTGATAATACAAAATCATTAGACATAAAATTAATAAGAATTACTTGTTGCTTCAACCATGACCTCGCACAGGATTAGAGCATCACATCCATAACGACCAAGAGACGTTTTGCTGATTTTGACATAACTTCCTCTAAGGACTGATGGACACGTAAACTGGTGGTTTTGATCTGCAGCTACCGCTGATTGCCCTTGGTTGTGGCATATCTGACCTGTAGCTCCTGGAAAACTGGGATCCATGTCGAATACTTCAATCTTAAAGTTATAGAGTCGGTTATCTGGAATTAGAACGATTAAACTCCATCAGTGTAAGATGATCTTTTATCCTTCTGTTAGGCATATTAAACAATACTGAATCATCAAAATAGAAGAAAGTTAGCCCGTCTTAATACTAGGAAAAGCTGTACTCACTTCACAAAGCTGTCTTATGTAAGACCTATATTGGTAAAATTGCTTCAGCTCTACACATTTGGTAAACAGCTGTGTCAATACAAGAAATATATCTACACAATTAGTAAAACTATAAAAAAGGACAATCTCTATCTCACTGGTAAAACGACCAGCAAAAACATTTCTACTTAATTGGTAAAATTATCAATAAGATTAATCTCTAAATTTGTAAGACTTTGTGTCAGATGAAATAATGTTTCTATATAATATGTTTATGGTGCATTTTTGAACATCTGTTAATCGTTTAAAAAGTCAAAAAGAGCTAAATTCAATGTCATCGTTAATCTAAATTCTGTTTCTAGGTAACATTAACATTAATTGTTCACTATGTTACTGACTGGTGTATTGATGTTTAAACATGAAAAACTTACGAGTTTCTTTGCCATTTGCAATAGTCACAGATTTGATGTCGTACGATCGTCCGAGATACACAACCCACGACGGATCTGTGTCCGAACAGTTTGTGTGACTGCAGGAGTTTTGGTAGAAGTTTTTATCGTCATTCCCATCAACAGCAAGTTGAGCAGAGTAAGAGGAATGCGTCGAACTCTGGTGTGCTTTCTTGTTCACAGCAACATTGATGGCTGGACCAGAAACATGGTGTATTTAATACATGTATATATTCAACGTTATTGCATCTTGTTTTTCTTTCTTTTTTCATTTTTGAAAAAATAACAGAATTGGCGACTAATATAGTTTGATCTGCAAATTAACATAATGCTATTAAAAGCCACAATGAACAGACAAGATTTGGCTGAAAGTGGTATATGTAAACTGACAGTACAATAATAACGAAACAAATGTTACAATGATAAACACTGAGTGGAAAGAGCATTTGTAAACGGAAAAATAATAAGAAAAAAGAACAAATAAAAACAAAACCAAAGGATACCTTGTATTTGCCAAATTTCAGCGAAAATGAAGAACAAGAGACCACAGAGAGCGAACATCTTCACTAAAATGTAATAATTTTTCAGTTATTTCAAAATCTTATTGGAAAGTTGCTGTCAGTATTTTATAACATTTATGCCCATGTTAGTATATATAGTTGTAAACATGGCAGACACTATTATTAAAGTAGTCAAAATTTTAAAAAACACTAAATAAGGAGTTAAAGTATTCACATTACCAAACACTACCTTAATTTTTTTTAAATATAAGTGTCTAGTTGAAAAAAAACATTGTTGAAGATACAAAATTACTGTAGTACCTCAGTTTTATATTAAAATAATTATGTCTAATTTTTAATTAGTATAAGATAAATTTACAAAACAAAATTAATTAATTGAGTATTATGTATAATATTATATGTACCTGTTCTTTAACGTCAACTGATTGCTGAAGTTCAACAAGGATCTCAAATATGTAACATTTTAAAGCAGCTTCTTATTTATAGTTTATTTCACAATGCTTTACATTATAATGTCCTATATCATGAGGAAATAGGCAAGTCAAATGTCCATTAAAAACATAAATATACATTAAATATGATATTTAATGTAGATTTATGTTTTTAACCAGATAAATGTGTTGGGTAATGGAAATGAATAAAATTTTGAACAAACCCTCACCACGTGAGCACCAAGTTTAAAAACTGCTTTATGTATCGTGTATTTTAAAAAGCAATACATAGTAAAATATGATTCCTAGATATAATCTCATTATTTGCTTGTTTATGTTTGTATATGCTTTAAGAAGAAATAGTGCAATGTCAGTATTCTTTATAATAAGGTGTCTTAATAGTCTCTTTTATTTGTTTAATGTTTGCAATAAAAAACATCAAACAATAATGTACAATATTTAATGTTTTTTGAACAGGTCATATTTCGATGTAAACAAAGCACTAAAACCTTCAAACTTCGCATACGTGTTTGTGTGCAAGGTGAAATGGGTTTAATTATACTGAACCGCAAAAGAAACGCACTATGGATTTGATACAATTGTATGTTTAATTTCAAGGTGTTGTCGATGCCATTGTGCACATCTTAAGACGGTCAGTTTTTGGCACACAGCATTAGGATAGAGTGATGAATGCTGCGTAATCCTTGTGAAGGGGCGGCGCAAGTGTGGATAACAGGAAAGGCGTTCCAAGTCAGTATCTCGTATGGTCACCCTGTGCATTGATGACGGACATGCATCTTCGGTACATTAAATGCATCAGGCGGTTGGGTCCATACCCTGAGAAAAGCCACATCCATTGAACAGCAGTTGTTGGCCTTGGGTGCACCTGGTTGAGTCTTTGTTAGACCTCGTCCCACAAATGTTCTATCGGATTCAAATCAGGACTGAGGGCTGGCCGGTCCATGGTTCGCACCTTATGCTGCTGCAGGAAGTTCTTGACCAGGCTGGCCGTATGGAGGCGGGCATTATCTTGCTGGAACACATGGTTATGGTGACGAACGAAATAGGGCAAAATATGGGGTCTCAGGACTTGGCCGATATACAGCTGAGCTGTGAAGCCATTACCCCTGCCTGGACCAATATTCTGAAAGACAAGAGGCCACACCCGCTGGTTAAAACCAATTGCTCCCCAAACCATGATGTTTTCACCTTCCCACGGGTTCCTTTGCATCACACACACACATACACATCTGAGTAGCGTCCGCCCCTCCTTCATTAGACCCTGGCTCTGCAATCCGCTGTCGACTTTCATTAGAGAAGAGAACTGTCCTCCATTGATGATGGCGCCAATGTTGAACAATGTTGATGCTGCATGGCCCATTGAAGTCGTGCCTGACGACGATGGACGGTGAAGATGGGAACCTGAGCAGGACGGCGACAAGAGAGGTTGTGGGGGCCAGGTGACGTCGTACTGTCTGCACTGATGAGTCCTGGTGGTCTGACGAGCTGTTTAAGCGACCGGGAGGAATAGGTCATGCAGGTGTTGCCGATGAATGAGCCGGTCTTGTCGAGGGGTGCTAACCCTGGGGCGACCGCTACGAGGAACGTCTGCTGTGTTTGTGGTGGCGTTGTGGCGATGTTTTAGTCGTTGTATCGTAGTGACATGGACATTAAACGCATTCGCCACAAACCTGTGAACTCTGGCCAGCGTGTAAGTGCCCAATCGCCTGTTCCCTCTGATTTGCTGATAAACGCGGCACACCTAATGCATCAAAATTACGAATGCCAGATTAGAAGTTACGGTTGCCTTTTATGCAGATAACCAGCATATTTTATAGCTAATATACTTTTCAATGGGATCTTGTTTCAGGCAATACTAACTTCAAAAAAACGTATGCGCATCTATCATATGATTTTAGAAGAAAAAAAGAAGAAATATATTTTATTGCATATGAATCGTACACAAAAGGGTTCGGCATAAGTTATCCAACTTAGAAGACCCTCTCCTAATTATATAATATAAAATAATAACAATAATAGATGACACAGCTTTTAAGGAAAGGCATTTTCCAGCAAAGATACAAACAATACTGACTACTTAATATTTTTAATTAATTTTTATTTGGGGGTAGGGGTGCGGGGTCCTAAATATGTAAGTATAGTAGGCCTAATAAAGACGTTTGTAACATCCGTTTCTGCTCATTTCTTCTTTTTTATATATATACGAAGTGAAAAAGTGTTTCTCAGAAAAAACAAAGGGAGGGGTTAAACCCCCTAAACCCTTCCCCCGTCTGTCCACTACTGAGTAGTACTTGCGATTAAGTAACAAAAAATTTAAAATTTAACAATGGAAATTCTAATAAAATGGAAAACAACGGTAAGAGTATCAGTGCTATAAATATAAGATACGATATAGTTTAAGGAAGAAAAATGAATGAACAGAATAGTAAATAAAAGTTTAATAATATAGTAATATATTAATTTTATTAATGTGGATTTGTTTCTCTCAAACAGCCCAACATTAATGATTGATATCTAAGGATGCCGCAATTTCATTTATTATTATTATTACTATTATTATTGTTATTATTATCTGTAGTACCAGTAACGTAAGACGGATTTTCAAAGGGGGTGGTGGGGGCAAGGGGTAATGTTTTTATGGGTGTACAAAATGTGTTGTGCGAAACTGCGACAGCTGTAGGCGCGATGCCCCACAAGGAAAAATTAAAACTGTTAACTCTCTTTATAGCGATTCTAGCGTGTTTACGGCTTATTACATGAGACATTTTTAACCATATTAATAACTGGCGAAACAAGGGGGGGGGGTCTAAGCCTCTCCACCCCCTAGTCTCCACCCGGCTCCTACGGGCCTGAGTATAAACTGAAGTACTGGTATAAGTAGTCTGTTCCAACTAATGATGAGGCTACATTCAACTGATATATATATATATATACTGCTGTTTAAGCACCCTGGCTTTGAACATTTAATAATTTTTACGGGCCCCAGGCTCTTGTTCCTGCTGACTCCCCCACGCCCCGAACTCGGTGGGCCAGACTACAATTAATATTACTACTATTATGACTATTACTTTTACTACTGCTACTACTACTATTACTTTTACTACTGCTACTACTACTACTACTATGTCCTACTATGTCCCTTATGATTGGCCTATGCACATAGGAATAAATTATATTATAAAGCTTTCTAAAAAGTATTGCCCTTTCATCTAATATTTGCATACCATTACTTATATAGAATGTGATGATAAGGAATCATTTTATTTTATAAGAAGGAAAACCATAAAATATGCTACTATCATTATTAGACACAATTCCGCATTTTAAACGGCGAACTTCGACAACACTTATTTCGTGTTAGGATTTTACAATTAACTTCCGTGTTAGGTATAGTTATCTGATCTTGGATCAAGTCGTATTCCAATATTTGGTGTAAGTCTTTTATTTAATGCACGAAGATCATGTTGCGTGATTTAGAAGAATGACACAGTGCATTAGTAACGGGAAGAGTTTTGTTATGGTTTAGTCTTCCGGTTTTGATATTACGCAACTGACGTAGTCTGACTAAACACCAAAACCAACCAAAAAGAACCGAAACCGAAAAAAACCACTCAAAGTTGGCCAGACTGGGAAACTGAAACAATTTACAGTTACGAGTCATAGCAACATGCTTGCATACATACACTGTTATACCATATCAAATGAAGTACAAGTAGTATTGCTGAATGCTATATAATTATTTTATTTTATTATTGATCAAATATTAAGGTCAAACGGTGAACATCGAGTGGATTTATTATCTAATTATGGGGTGGGGACTCCGTTTCAGACGGTGTAAGTTGTTGACCAGTACATTTTTTTTCTCTATAGGTTAGCTCAGAAGTCTAGTATTGCTTATAATCAGTTCCCGGCCTATATCTGGAGTTGGTCTATTTTTGTGTGGTTTGTTTACAAAGAATCTGCGCACAAGTGAACCTCGACATCAGAATAATTATGTTATAAAAATACAAATCTTCACTTTCAGAAGAAAAAATTAGAAGAAAAAAAAACAAGTAAAAATTAACTTTTTAAAAGGTTGAGTGATACACAACACTCATTTGCATTGGCCATTGTAGATCCACATTACTCGCTTGAAGAGAAAAATGTATGGGAAGTCCCATTTTGTCGCAACTCTTATCAGTTAAACCTAACTAACAAAAATCAGGAAGGTGTTTGTTTGGACATGGCTTAAAGAATAATTTATAAATATAAAAAACTAAAAAAGAGTAAAAAAATTGTCATTCATTATTAAACATGAATATGAAAAATTAATTTAAACCACTGTGAGTTTGTGTGCATCTCAAATTTTGCGTTTTGAGCAAAGGGTTGTGAGATGTCACACAATGTTTTTGTGCCCACACTGTCTTGAAGAATAGACCAATTGTGCTTGTGAAGAACAATTTATAAATATTTTCATATGGTTCTTTAGTTATGTTTTCAAGTTCACCTGGTTCTGTTTTTTATCATGGATTTATGACCCACATGGTTCTCCATGTTTTACGGTACAACCACTAGACTGTATTGTGTAACACTTTCTAAAAATAGACCAGCACCAGAGAGAAATTCACAAAATGTCAACATCCGACCAGGTAGCGATTTCGTATTTAAAAATATATAAATAGATAAGATTTGAAAGATTTGTTGGTTGATTTTAAGTTGTCATAACCAAGGTAAAATGTTATTCAGTTACATAGATAGTACGATTACAATTGCGTGTGTGCAGAAGTTTTACCTCCTTAATAGACTGGAAACTGATTACTCCAGGATACTTATTAAATCACTTGGGGCTCTATACTTTCATTGCATGCATGTCTGACAGACTTCTTAACTTGATTTTTAATGGTTTTCTGATTGATTGATTGAAATAATTGATGATTGATTGGTTACGATAAGCAACCGACTTTATCAAATACAGTTTTCCATAATCAGTTATAAACAAGTGTTCAACAGTTCTGTACTTCATGGAGATATCTGAGGTATTCTGAATAGGGTCCATATGAAATTAGAGCAGGAACTATTTCAGAAGTAAAAGTGTCCACCTGAGGTGTGATGGATCATCAGATTGATCCTGTCAAATAGATCCATCGGTCTTTTACTAATTGCAGCCAGTGGTCCACAACTGGTGTAACAAAGACCATGGTACATGCTGTCCTGTCTGTGAAAGTGCACATATATAAAAGATCACATACTGATTTACCTAAAATAGCAGCCTACATGTAATGATGTATGTGGTGGTAGCAAGTCTTCACTGAAGACTGTTAATTACAGGCTAAACAATGTAATGGGATGTCATTAAACAAACAGTTCTTTTCTTTCAGTATAAAAAATAGTATCTACAAATGTCAGCGTATTATTGTCAGATTGTACAAGTAGGCCTACATGTACAGTGTACAAGTCAATTTAAATATATTTTTTTACCATTTTTCATCATACATACTGGTAAAAAATACTACAATAAAGATATGAAATTTAAAAAATGAATTACTTAAATTATTTTATGAAAAATAACATGTTTTAACTTTTGACATTTAAGTTGTGCATGTCATTACAAACCAAGAAAAGTGGACTTGTATTATGGGTCGGTTGGTTGTATTTTCGTGCTTATATCCAATTAAGGTTCAAGCACGCTGTCCTGGGTACACAACTCGTCTTCCTGTGCTGTCTGTCCAGGACAGAAGTTAGTGTTAGTAGGAGAGATGAAACCCGCTTCCGCCAAACTAATGCGGCTACGCTTATTAATAAACAGCAAGGGATCTTTTATATGCACTATCTCACAGACAAAATAGCACATACCACTGCCTTTGTTAAACAAGTTGTGGACCACTGGTCGGTGTAAGAGGTATACATCTACCTACTGAGCATTGCAGTGCACTCACTTTGGGTTAGAGCTGATACTAAGATTAAAAATCCCATGCCTCGACTGAGATTTGATCCCAGTACTTACCAGCCACGAGTCCAAAAGCTTAACCACTGCACCATGGAGGCCGGTTAGGAATTGTATTATTTATTCCTGCCTTGTAAATAGTTTCAAGACAAGTTAGTCATTAGAGATTTGCCATATAAAACAGTATAGCCTGATAGAATTGGTGATTGATTTTTCAGTAAATTATTCAACAAACGTAATACCTCATTCAGCACCACCCCCACTCTCTCCCCACTGTTAACTATTTCAAAAATGATCTAAATGTTAAAACTTTTGATAATTTTGTTTGGCTTTTATATTGATGTAAAAATATAATTGTTTTCTTTTATACCTTACAGAAACCAATTGTGTGATATGAAGACCAGACCACTGCTAACAGTCTTCAACTTGAACCAAGTTCAGCAGTTATGATAACACGCTACTGACAGACTGGCTTAACATCTGTTTACTTTGTAACAATGAGAGCTGACTGGGGATACCAGTTTGTGAACAGAGAGGCTCTGGTGTTTCTCTGCATCAACTATGCCTTCTTCTCTGTGGTCGTACTCTCCTTCATCCTCTTCATGATCATACTCACTCACACATCATCCACCGAAGATGACCTCATGACCTCTCTTGCTATTATGTCCACTTGTTTTGTTTTTATTGACCTGATTGTGGCTAACTTTCTTATTCAAACCATTAACATGAATATGGAAGTGAAGCTGCTGTTATAGTAATCCTGATTTAATAAACTAAATGTGTGTACTTATATTTTCTTAAATTTATATCATAAACAAGACCATACTTTTCTGTTGTTTTTGACATGTCCATAAAACATAGTGCTAAATGGTGGATCAAAGAACTTGTTTAATGACAATTTTGTGAAATAACAGTTAGGTCCAAAAATGCCAAGGTTCCTTTGAATTTTAGGTGACAAGTTCCATACTGAAATTTGATCATACATTGAAAGGTGGTAGATGCATATTTTGGTTAGTTCCAGATTAAATGATTCAGGGACGCTTTTAGTTTAATTCTGATGAGTTCTGAAAATCAGCAATTTCAGTGTGGAACATCCTTATTGTCCATGGTTTAAGAGTTATCTTCCTTGATATGATTTTCACAATGGCAGTAAACAGAAAAGGTCCAACAAGGCTGAAGCTAGAACCTTCAAATAACACTGGTGTGATGTTTGTTGCCCAGAATGCATCATTTAATGATCTGTCTGATTCTGTCACAACGCCCATCAGTCCAAGTTCTGTTTTCACAAGTGCTAAACTGAAAAATATTCCCCACAGTATTATAAGTTCCATGTTGTTCTGTCATTGGGATAATATCCTGGGTCCAAGACTAGAGCATGCATGGTTCATAGATGGCAGGCCAGAACCTGAGCATGCCACTTTAAGAAGTGTCTGTTTACAAGTTTTAAGTGGGGAAATTTGCAGAAATCCTCTGTTGTGCCACATAGACTACAAATTTTATGACCTCACCGACAAGGGAATTCTGGTGCCATGTTTCGTGTTTTCTGCTAAAAAGGACTTCAGCGTAGTGATCCATGCCATTGCTCTGGTGATACCCTCTTCGGAACTCAATGTTTATCTCAGATGGCACACACTCATACAACACTGGTTAATCAGAATTATTTCCAAATTTAGAATTCTCTTAAATAAAGTAAGTATTTGTTTTTTAATAGCATTCAGCTTTTACCTTAATAAAATTAAGAAAGCGTTAACATTTTAAAACCCTTAAAGGAAAAATGTTGTAAGATCTGATTATAGATCATATGAAGTGCAGGAATTGATCTATTTTGTATATTAATTCTAGTAGTCTCCATAAATAAATTAATTTTATGATGAGAGGTGTTTGAGAACCAGAGGATTTAAATTTAGATGGCCTACTGGATATTTCTGGGAAAATGAGTTTGGTTTATTGAATAATATATAGTTTTGATTGGTAGTCATTGAAAAAAAGTAACTTTTGATCCTTCACCCTCAATTGACCTACAGCTAAACTGTAATTAAACTGTATTGTTTAATAACTGTTCTTTAGTACCATTAGATTACTACATTTAAGAAGTAAAATTGGTGAATTTTGTTAGATTTGTGATGCATACCAAATGTAACTGCATTATAATAAATGTATTTTGTGCAATATTTTATGAATTAGTGTATTTTTATACTTCTTTCAGCCTGACCATCCTAACGGTGGATTAGAAGAGTGTTCAATTTGGTTAACAGAGTTTTTAGAAATGTTATCATCTTTGCATGAAGCCGGCCTTCCTCAAACCATCAGAGTAAGCATTATCACTTGAGCAGATCTAGTGTGAGAGGGGGACTGGATCAGCCATTAAATTTTTTATGAAGTGTCCTATTTATTCTTAATTTTAAATTTTATAAAAAATTAATATATAAAATTTTAAGCTTCAGTTTCTAGGAAATCATTTATTAGTTGATTAAAAATGCATCATTTTCAGGAATGTATATCTTTAGACAGCTATAAACAATTTACATTCTTAGAAGAGGACATGTTTTGTCATGATTCATAATTATATGCAAATTCCTGAAGTTGAGAATTACATTTAAGTAATCTATATAAAGTACATGATTATACCATCCAAAATAATCCTTTAAATTGCTGTAAACCCCCTAACTAATTTTGCTATTCATTTGTCAGTAAATTGCATCTTAAAAAGTTAATTAAAAAAAATATTGTTTCAGTTGTGTTGTTTAAAAATGTTATTATTTTTATGTTGAAATGTTTACAAGGATGAAAAGATATAGTTATTAAAGTTGTATTTTTCAATAGTGTATTTGTTTTGTAATACCCTATCTGTAATCAGAAAGGGTAGATTCGTCCCAGTCATTTATAGTTCCACAGCTGGTTATCATAATTGTATACAAATTGTTTCTCTTGAAATATGAACTGTTAACGGTGTTATTATTATATTAATGCCACATTTGTATTTTTAGGATTACTGATTTTTAAAACAAGATGAAAGATGGAATACAAATTTAAATAAAAATTAATTATGATTTTTTTTTTTTTTTTATAAAAAATATAGACTGGTTCCATTCCCATATATAAATGCCATATTTAATTGACTTAACTGGTGGATTTGTAATCCAGAAAGTCTGTCTTTGGAGCGATTCTTCTCAGCAGACCCATTTGCAATTTGGGCTATTTTCTGTTCCAACCAGTGGTCCACAACTGGTTAATCAAAGGTTGTGGTATGTGCTGTCCTGTCTATGGGATGGTGCATATAAAAGACCCCTTGCTTCTTATTGGAAAGAATAGCCTATGTTGCAGCAGCGGGTTTCCTCTAAATAAATATGTCAGAATGACCATATGATTGACATCCAATAGCAGATGATAAGATAAAAATCATTGTGCTCTAGAGGCGTCATTAAATAAAACAAAATTAACTTTTTTTTTGTAATCAAGAAAATTATAAAAAAATGTTTCCTGATGGCTAAAAGTGACAGAAAAATGATTGAACAAATACTAAAGATATAAATAATTGTATTTTTTTACAATGTTGTATTGATGAAATAATTTGGGACCGTTGAATAAATGCTCATAGGCTTCTATAAATGTATTAATTATTCTACAATTTTTTGAAATGCATGTACTTAATAATTTCTCTGTTTTTCAAAATACAGTACATCTATATTCAACTTAAAATAAAAATATATTTCTTGAACATCCATGCCAAACTACTCTAAATCTTTAGTTATTAAATATGTGTAAATATACATGTACCTATTTTTTGCCTTTAGTTATCTGAAACGGGTTTCTCACCATCTCATAACCTTGAACGTGATTTTCTGCACCGAGCCATTTCATCCCACCTGATGACCTTTGGTAGGAGTCTAGTCATTGGATCCAGTTCTGAACGAGTCAACTTAGTAAGTGCATTAAGTGTAGAACCCTCTCAGCATAAAAATATTAATATTGGCTATTAGGGGTCATTTGAATTACATACATGATCAGATGATGGTGAATACCATACATAAATATGCAACTAAACGGTGACATTTTAATCGTCTTCATAAATTTTAACAAAGGCTATTTGTTCCTGGTAAATATTTAATGAATGTATTTTTAAAATATTGTCATGGTTTTGTTTACTATAAAAACCGTTTTATATTGCATAAAAGTATTTTATTTAAAAAAATAAATAGTTTATAAAAAAATATTACCTTGAAAGTTTGTCTGATATTGGATGATTAAAACCTTCAAAAGATTAGTTTTTAAAATGCCTACCTACATGCATACTTGTAATTTGAAGTTTCCTTTACCTTATGATACATGCATAGTACATAATTTGGGCTTTTTAATGTTCAGATGTACCATTCCTTAGAGTGTAGAATTTGATTTGAACCCACAAACAGGGCCAACCTTAAGCCAATTGCTCCCAAATGGACCTTGTGCCCTAGGGTGCCCCACACTAGGGTAATCTACTGTAGTCTTGTCTAGTAAAACTGTCTTCTAACAGAGCCAAACTTGTAAAGGCTTGTCAGAAACCAACTTACAAACTAGTGTTTGTCATTTCACTGAAACAGATTTTAGCTGTGAACCCAAAAGCCTTGCCAAAAATGTTCCAGTTGGTTCCCACAGATCCTAAGACCAGCCCTGCCCACAAGTTTACTTGTATACTATAAATTATGTATTATTTTACAATTATTATATGTACATGTAATATTGTCATTCCAGGTCATATCTACTCTAGCTATGTTCAACAGTGAAGCAGAACGTGCTATTTCAAGAAAAGTACCAGCTGATCCAGAAAAAAATTGGGCATATCACCATGACATTAGTATACAGGGTATTCTCAAGGTCTGCTATATTTTATTAACACACATTGCTGTAAAAATTTGTTGTATTGACCCATCAATGTCAAGTTTTAATCATTAGGCAAATTATTATCAAGCTGGTTAGGAAGTGCACAATGACAGGCATTTTTATAGCTTATGGCAACTGTTATAAGAAGTGAGTTAGGCTGGAAATCACAAAATGGCAGAAAAACGACTTGTGCACTTAGGTTATGAGGGTGATATGTAGATTTAGATGTTGAAGGATTAACCGTTCCTTGTAAATTACTTGTTTTATGTTCAGTGTGGTTAGAGTGTGTTTAATTAAACATTATTTTTAAGGTACATTGAGTTACTTAATGGAACTGGGTGTTTAATATGTTGACACAGTGTTTTTTTTTTCTGTTGTAATATACATTTTGTATGTTTAGTATATTCTTGTATGTTTCAAAAATTGTATGGTCAGTATTTGCCAGACAAAACTTACTATTAAACTAACCAAAATTTGATTAACAAACCATGAAATTTCAAGAAATGCAGTGTGATACTGCTTATTTCAAGCCATGTGTATAATATGTTTCAGAAAATAATTGCAATCATTTCGACTTGTTTATACATCATACATTGATGAAATCAACATTATAGGGTTTTTGTTTCAGTTTGCTGATGGATCATTCAGTGTGCCAGTGAAAGAACTTCTGTGTAATCAGTATCCTTCTACGATCATTGATATCCTGAACCGAGATGTCCGACAGTCCCCATTCTGTCAGTCTCACATTGTACGCAGCTACGAGACTCTCAAGAATGAACTCATCTGTGTTCATTACAACCAGATTCAGGAAATCAATGTTAGGTGGGTACAATTACTGGAACAAGAGCCATGTGTTGTTTATTTATTGAAAATGACCAAGTGTTTAATGGGAGTTTCTGAAAAGACAATACCACATGCTATTCAGGAAGTCAGTCTTTAAGATAAGTCTGCTTTGGATACAGTCGAGGTTAAATAAGTATAACAACATTTTTACTGAAATGCTTTTTCTTACACACACCCAAAATAAGCTGCTTGTGTCATTTTCTTGAACATACAATGTATAATTTGACAAAATGTATTTCATTTTATGTGGAATTGTATTTGATTTTGATTTTAATTCTTACACTAATAATAGGATGTTCAATTTTTAATTTGTTATCAAATATTTTTCAGTTGTGAAAGATGCATACTATGATCATTGTAACTTGGTCGTGTTACACATTTTATTTTATCTTTTTAATAACAGTTCCTTTAAAACTGGTTTGTTACCTACATCACTAAGCATTGAGAACTTAAAGCTTGGAAATAGTTTTGGGGATAGAGTGAAACTATTTTAGAGTGATTTTAAGCAAATTATCAATCCAGACTGATTTTTGTTTTAAATCATAATTATTAATAGTCAAATGAAGCAAATTGTCAATTTAGACTGAGGTCCCAGTACTTCTTAAAATTTATTTGTTTTTAAAATATTTTGTTTGCTTGGTTTTGTTTTGTTTAATGACATCACTAGAGCACATTGAATTATCAAATCATCAGCTGTTGGATGTCAGCCTCCAATGAGTTTTGAACCACACTGTTCAGCTTGAGAGTCTGATGTCCTAACACTGGACTACCAAGGCTCACTGAATTCTAAAAGACAATATTTATTTTTTCTATAGTGTTATCTTTACTCATTGCAATGCAGTTGTCATCTAATTATATGAAATGAAAGGATTGGTTGTTTAAAAACACCCTGCACATTGTTTATTCAATGGCTATTAGGTGTCTGATTTATGGTATTCTAAGACTCATTGTCTTTAGAGGAATCCCCCTATTGCCACTTAGACTACTCTTTCAATTTAACAGCGTGGGATCTTTTATATACCACAGCGAAAACCATGGCCTGCACAAATTCAAAATCTGCATAACCGGAAAATAAGTTATGCCAAAACAAATTGCATAACCTATTTTCATTTGCATAATCGGTTTATAAAAAAATGGATAAATAACTTTAAAATTTGTTTTAATAAATAAAACCAATGTCACTTTGAAGTAAAAAGGAATTGTATTAAATATACATTTACAGTGTACACATCAAACTTCACAACATAAGTATTCAAACATGTCTGGTATTTGTACTTACTGTTACATGTAATTATACATTTCAAGTTGTTTATAATGTCAGAAAAGATGATATAGAAACTTTATTTTGCCAATTTTACATGAACGGTAAATCGGTTATGCAAATTAAATTTGCATAACCGATGCACAAACGAAACGATCGTTCGTGCAATTTGTGCAGGTCTGCCATTGGTTCTTGCAGAGCACTCACTCTAGGTTGGGAGCTGGTATTGAAATTTAAAATCTTATGCCTTGACTGAGATTTGATCCCAGTACCACCCAACCGTGAGACCAATAGCTTATTTACTGTGCTACCAAGACCGGTCTAATTATGTGTTATCTTCCTAGTAGCCTTTCACAAGATGCTTTCACTTGAGATAATATAAACAATATTTTACAAGAATTTCTATCTATATATTTTAACACTTTGTTTTTCAGTGGTGTTTTTGAAGCTAACAACTATCCAGATACCATTGTTGTGAATTTCATTGATGAGGTGAGAATATTATTTTGTTAGCTGGGAGGACTAACAAATCTTACAGAAAGGCATTTAAAACAAAATACTTTGAAAACAATTCTATACCACAAATTACCATAAACAAAGGTATACTAAATGTAAAATACATGAATCATTGGTGATACTTTTGATGTTCATATTGATTTGAGTATTATAGTTTGTTGTTTCATATGCTGACAGTTATTGGGCTATCCAGTTTTAATATCTTTAAATATTTCTGTTATTATTTGGCTTACATGTACAGGGTTCCACCTACCATTTGGAAAATGGGAGTCAAGCATTCAAAAATGGGAGTCAAGCATTTTATTTCAATAACATAATTAACTGAATAAACTGTCTTGTTTATATTACATGCATATATTATATCCATTATCCACCATTCTATCTTTATAATACTGATACATTTGTATCCATTGTTTTTTTTCTGGTCATAAAAAAAAACAAAAACGTTTGACATCGGAAATATTTTGCTTCAAACATGACGCGTACATATTTTATTTAGGAGTATTTTAGCAAAATGTTGCGTCAAATACTCAGGATTCCAGCATTATGTGAAACACTGCATGTAATTACAGATCAATTATTAATTTGGTTGTAATACGTATATAATTTTTAACCAATAATTAAACTATCCAGTTTTGACATTATGAACATACATACATGTCTCAGAATATTATTATTTGGTTTAAATTTAGATATATTGTTATTAATGTATTAATTTGATTGTAATATTTAGGATATAATTGTTAACCAATAATTGAGCTATTCAGTTATGACTTTATTAACAAACATACATGTCTTTCAATATTTGATATCATTTAGTATAATTTTATATATATTGTTAATAATTTATTAATTTGGTTGTAATACTTATCATGTAATTTTTTTAACCAATAAATTGTAATGGAATTAAGTATGAATATGTTTTTTCTAGATTTTCAAACTGCCAGCTGTATATGGAGTTCGAGATGCTTACGTTGCTCAGTTTATGAGACTGCTGGCCAGGAAAGCCTTGTGTCTTATTAAATATGTGCAACATGAAACGTATGTATTAACATAATAAATGTGTCTACAGAAACACTATCAAATGTCAGTAACTTTATATTGTTTGTCAGGATAATGTTATTGAATAATCTGGATCTTGAACTAAAAAGGATTGCATAAATTCACTAATTCTTACTGTTTTTGTGCACCGGCGTGGTGGTTACACTATCAGACATACGGCTTAAGATAATGAGATAAATGGCATTTTTATTTTGAGTACTGGCTCCAACCCAGAGTGAGTGCAGAGCAAGGTGCACAGTAGAGTAGTTCCAGGGAAGGGTGTCCAGGGGTCCTGACCTCCCTCACCGCATTTCCTCATATTTGTTTTTCTTTTTTCCTTTTACAAGTGGAAGGATGTGAAAATTAACCATTACCCATCACATTTGGACCTCTTTCAGAAATCCTGCAACCGTGACTGGTACGATGAGTGTGTATTACTTATACCAGTAGACAAGTGGTCCACAACTGCCATGCTATATTATCCTGTCTGAGTTATTGCATAAGAAAGATCCCTTACTGTTTATCACATTAGTATGACAGAAGCCTCTCCTACTAATACTAACCTCTGTCCTGGACAGACAGTACTAGAAGCAGAGTTGTGTGTCCAGGACAGCGTGCTTGAACCTTAATTGGTTATAAGCATGAAAATATGTAGATCCAACTAACCTGTTTGCGTTTATTTCTGTTCATACCCTAATGAACCTAAAAGAAATAACATTACATAAAAAGAAATGGCAAACGACAAAGATTTTGTAATAATAAATTTTTTGACATTTTATTTCAGTCGGAAAGGTACTGTTGCACTGAAAGGAGGTTTAAAAAGACTGAAACACGACTTGTCACTGACAGCTGAAGGAGATTTCCGCATCGTAATAGCAGCTGCTGAGAAACTGAAGCCAGGGATTTATCATTTCCTGCTGGGAGAAACAAAATACGATATACAACATCTTCCTTATGCTGAGGATAATGCCTGATACCCATTCACATGTAAAACAGGGATCCTTGTAGAAATTTTGGGAGTTTCCAGTGAGGATAATACGCGATACCAGTTCATATTTAACACGGTTCCTTATAAACATTTTGGGAGTTTACATTGAGGATAGTACCTTATTCCAGTTCACATTTAACACAGTTCCTTATAAACATTTTGAGACTTTCCAGTGAGGATAATCCCGATACCAGTTCATATTTAACACAGTTCCTTATAAACATTTTGAGAGTTTCCAGTGAGGATAATCCCGATACCAGTTCACATTTAACACAGTTCCTTATAAACATTTTGAGAGTTTCCAGTGAGGATAATCCCGATACCAGTTCACATTTAACACATTTCCTTATAAACATTTTGAGAGTTTCCAGTGAGGATAATCCCGATACCAGTTCACATTTAACCCAGTTCCTTATAAACATTTTGAGAGTTTCCAGTGAGGATAATCCTGATACCAGTTCACATTTAACACGGTTCCTTATAAACATTTTGAGAGGTGATACCCACACTGAAATTTAGGGTATTGTTCACAATAGATGGAAGTTTTCACAAAACTGGTAAAATCCACAGTTTAGATGAATGGGGATAAACTTGTAAATTGTATGTTTGATGTTCTCTTTCACATTACTTCACTTTTACAACTATACAACACTGTTTTATAAATAATACACTTGGATTTATCACTAAGGGTGTTATGAACTGGGAATTATAAAAGATTGATTTTCTTAAAAGGGCATCATCTGAATTTAGAAGTTTTGTGAAAACTCTTCTGCTACCAACCTTTCTCTGTTCATACAGAAAACTAATTTTGAAACCCCCTCCCAAAATTAGTATGCATAAATTGTTGATATTGAGGGTATTCTATCAACATTTAAGTATATTTACTGGCCTATACCCCTGCCATCAGAGGTGCATTGTGTACAAATATTACTAATTATAAGTGATCCCTTAATGAATACTCTATTCAAAATTATTAGCTTTTCCTGATTAAAATCATGAGTCATGAACTCCGTTCCTGATGTATGAGGATTCTTCTGACTGAAGTCATGAGATAATGACTTTGTGAGGATTCCTCATAGATCTTGATGCAAATTGTCCATTAAACATATTTCTGTGATGTGTCTTACTTAAATGTCTTGCTTAGAATGTTTGTTTTTGTACATCCCATGTCTTTCTCAGACCAGATGAAACTATAAGAATGATCCTTTCAGTCAGGTGTGGCTATCACATGTCAAGTTATATAAAACCCTTTTTTTTGTTCATGCTATAATTAGCACATCATTTACTAGTTTTATGTTCAGTATTATTTACTTGAATGTTCCTTTATTTTATCCTTTTATTAAGTTGTCATTTAACCATAAAACTAATCAGTAACCAAATTATCATTGTTGGTAAATGGGATATGAAAACATGAAATGGGTTATCTAGAACCAAAATAGTGAAACTCATAAAAGACTTAAGTAGATATTTATCTCGAGCACTTACATTCTATTTTATTTCTTATGTTTGTAGCAGCATAAAACTGATTCTATCCCAGGGTTCATACTTGTGTTTCAAGTAGCAAAAGACAATTATTGTCAATAGCTGTGTTCCCCCCCCCCCCCCAAAAAAATGCTTCACCAAGATTTTAACACATTTATGCATTATAAGCATTTTGTTTCACAATTCTCATTATTTTTTGGTTCATACAGAGCTTATGAAATTTCCTATTATGTAAAATATCAAATAAAATTAAATTTTGTATGCTATCTATGACCACTACCACCCCACTCAGCCTATGCATACAGTTTGTGTGAATTGTAAAATGCAATAACTAAATGAAACTTAAAACCATGAAAGTGAAAACAAAATCTTATTTTGCTTTTGGAGATTTTTTTTCTTTGTACATTAAAAAAACAAAAGACCTGTGTATATATATATATATATATATATATATATATATAAAAACTAACACTATTGTGTCAAACGAATGGGTTTTACCTCATTTCAATAATTATTTTGAAAAAATTAATTAAAAACATTGCATAAGCATTTTATTTTTATTATGACAGATGGACGAACATCTTTAAACCAAATAATAAAATAAAAAAGTGCTAATTATTATTTTTGTCCATTTAACCAATTTTACATAAATTTAAATGTTCACATCGGCAAAAGTCCACAAACTAAAACCTCATTTCTACCAACGGGCAGATTTTGTAACATTAAAATGTGTTTAAATTTTATTACATATTTGTATTATGTAATGCTTGTTTTTGTTGATGGTAATTCTTGGTATTAACTGCTGATATTTTAAGGTATATTTGCTTGTTTGATGTATTTAAGTATAGAAAGCTTGTCCTGCAAGCCAGTCAAGGTATCCATGTATTTATATTTGTATGTATGCTAAGCCAACCTCTCCTCTTCCAAAAGGTGTTTTTAATAGCATGATTTCATTAATTGAGTCTTCTTTTTTCTGATTAAAAAAAAAAAAAAAAAATTGACCTCAAAGAAAATGTCAACCAGAAATGTCTTAGATTTATTTTTCAGTTTGAGCTGTGAAATGTTTTTGTTTTGGAAATAAAATTAGGACAAGTTGGTTAACTTGAAAAACGTTTTGTGCTTTAATATTTTATTATTTTTCTCACTTACGGAGAAATTACTTTTTGTGACTACTATTTAACACGTTTAGTAAAACTTATAATTTGGACTTGCTGTAAATGTTAAGGTATGATTTTGGCTTTGATTGTTGGTTATTTTTATTATTATTTATTTATATTATTTTATCAGAAAAAGAAAAGTATTGTAAAGATATGGGGAGCCAAAAGTGATTTATATTTATGGAAGATTTTTTTTTTTCAAACTGATGATTGTCTTTCATGTAATACTTATTTTTTGTCAAATGTTTCACAATAAAATGTATGTCTTATTTACTGCGATGTTTTCATTTATGAATGTAGATGTACTCTATAAAGTGGATTGTTATGATATACGAAAGTTTGATAATCCTGTTGTTGATTAAAGCTTTTTCATTAAGAATACTCATTTTGCATATCCAGGAAGACGAGCTCTTGAGGTCGCATGCTAGATTGGTTTTCACACCTGAAATAGATAAATGTTATGTAATAAAAGACTACGATAGGTTTTCAAAATTCAGTAAAAAGCACTTGATTTTCAGAAAACCTGCTCTCCTAGCTGGCCTATGTGGTGTCTTGCACTTTACAGTATTTTTGGACAAACCCCACTTTCCTCTATGACGTATGCTATCTAATTGAGCTTCACTGTATCAAGGCAGTCTGGACCTTTAGTCTGGTTCATCTGAAATACAATTTTAAAAAAGCCCACTTAAAACAGGGGTGTCAATCATGGAGGAATGGTGGTACACATCCTCCCACTTTTTGCACAGGGGGTGCATATATAATTATCTCCCAACATTTTGCTTCGAAAAATTGGAATTAATATGCATTAGACTATTGTAGGGTAGTTATTCTACAACAGCTTTGTTTCTTTGGAAAAATAAGGTAAAGTTTACTCCAAATTGATGTCAAAATGCCAGAAAAGGCATTTCAAAAACCATGGATTTTCAAAAAACAATTAGGGAGGCATTTCTCCTCCCTACCCACCCACCCGGTACCATCCCACCCCCCACGTCCAGGAATCTATTCTCACCCTTGACGTAAAATATATAATGCTCCTAGTAACAGATACTGTTTCATTTAAAGATATTGGTTTTGTTCTCTTCCAAAAGTTTTGGACAGTTGATAGTTGTTATTGAGAATTAAAAAAATTAATTAAATGCCCCCCCCTCCCCCCAACAAAAAATAAAACCCCACAAAAATCCAACAACTTGTTATTACTTGTTTAAAAGTATGTCTCATTTTGTGGGTGGTGATGTTTTTGAATAGTGATCCAGGAATTAATCATAACATTGCTTGCATGGCTAGCTACATTTTCCCATTAGCTGATGTTTATTTTTATTCGGGGGGGGGGGGGGGGGGGGTTTTAAAGCACTATCAATCAGGCTAACTAAATTTTGGCCGACGCTTTAAGCCTTTAAAAAGTCATGGTGAAGTGTCTTTAACTAATGAAGAATATTTTAATATTTAATGGTATCTGTACTTTTATATCTGACATATTTTAATAAACAGTATTTAGTTAGATTTAAACGCATTTGCGTCTTTGTATTTAATACAATTTGGGAGTACACTGCTTTTACACTTCACGTCGGAATCCAGTGATGCAGCTGAATAAAGGTCGCGTGACTGAGACCCCAATGGGATTTGAAACCAGTACCTATCGGCCTTGTATAACCACTGCTTCACCAAGATCAGTGTATTGAAAGCAAATATTTCAGAAGCAACTATTTGTTTATCACAACCGTTTAGTACTTACGAACGGGAAGAAAAGGATCGGTTGTTTAATGACACTCAAACCTGTTATTGGTTATGTTTGTATGAACATCGATGTTGGGAAACATCACAGTTTAACGAGTTGTTTTGGTGGCAGTGTTTAGGCGTATCTATGTTCAGCTAAAAGCTGATTCACACTTCACCTTCGACCTCCATCCGTACAAGGACATTTAGCAAAGTATGAATTAAGCTTAGCTGTACAAGATCCAAATAAGGTGTATTTGGTGTTATTTCTCACTAGATTCTTTGGTACAGTGGTTAAGTTAATAGCTAAGTGTACTGGTAACTTCATCCACTATAGTTCATAACTGGTATGTTAAAAGCTATTGTTTGTTCTACTATAATTATTTTGTGGGAACAAGTGTGATCAAAGTATTTCTCTTGTTTGTTTTTAAAAATATATTTTATATGCTATTGGTTGAAAGCATTGTACCAAACATTTTTGAAATCAGTTGCTATTAAAATAATATTTAAAAACAAAAATGTTGTCTACGCCTATAGTCAGCGAGTTAGCCTACATCTTTCAAACTAACATAAAACGCTGTCCTGGTAGCAATATAGACAGCATAGTCATGTGTTCAGAACAGCATTCTTGAAATGTAATTGGTAAAAATTAGAACGTAAAGTTACAAGCAACAAAAACTGTTTCTCATCATTTGGTATCCTGTCACGTTACACCGTTGTGATAATTACTGTGGTATGATGCAAAAACATTGCATAGAGTTGTTTACATGATATACGGTTATAAAGATTATGAAACGTAAAAGTAATTTTTCAAAATGTAGTGTTTCATGGATTAAAGCTAAATACCTATAACATTTGTTGAATTAGAAAAAAGACTGACATACATACTGTCGGATGGAGGAAGGACTTTAGACAAGTGTAAGTTTATTTTTTGGGTTCTAGATTCTAACATGGCGCGAAACGTCCACCATCAGGGCCCGCTGAGTGCATTTGAAAGTGGGTGTGGACACTGACAATTAGGTAATCGAAGGCCAGCAGCGTTCCTGCAGGAACCCCCTCGTACATAGAAAACTCCGGATTTCGACCACTATATTTTCACCAAGCTTAAAAATATTTTTATTCAGCAAAACAATAAAATATATACATATGTAGTGATTTCTTTTTTATAATTTGTCCCCTAAAAATTGTGGGGTCATGCCCTGACGTCCCCCTGGCATTTTGCCGATGGGTACGGAAAATCCAACTGCCAAATGAGAAACATGTCCTGAAGCCAAATCTCAGCATCAATAACCCTGCCCAGGCACAATCTTTACACTATGCCATGTTCCTACATAAAATCTTCATTCTGTTTACCACGCATGGCCATTTTGAATGCTTTAGCTTTGTAAGATTGTCATAATGAATGCAACTCCTATTTGCAAGTCCAGAACATTTTAACACGAGCAGATCTCGTGCTTTGTTAATCCAACTAACTTGCGTGATTCAAACAGACAGATTCTATTTTGTTTTGGATGTTTGCTTTGCTTCAAGTATTATAATGCAGCTAACCTGTGTGTTTTAAACATTAATTAATACGAAATATTTGCCGTTTGGTAGGCAACAGTTTTAAGAAGAGAAAGTAAGAAAACCACATGCCACGATGGCGACCGGTGGACGATGGGTCAATATGATCAGTTTTGTTTAAAAAAAAAACCCAAAACAACCGTATTGAAGGCCTGCTTTGCTTATTTTTGTGTTAAAAGTTAAAGTGTACAAAGTGAACAAAAGAGAGGAGACGAGAATGAACACCAATGAACATTTTTCTTGTATAACTCTAAGCGCAAGTTATGGCCAACGCAGCAATTACAAGTCCCATAAGCAATTCTCCAAAGTTGCACCCCCACTCCTATTCACAATTGCTGGAACCGCCCCTGAATACCTTGTTGAATTTAAGCGTCTAAAATATCTCGATATATAGCGAATATGATAAATAGTGAATTATACTCTAATTCACAAAATCCAATCGTTATATTAAATTAATATTGACGATTCGAATACCAAGTTAGAAGTAGATTATAGTACATGTATAGTCCTTAAAAAGTACTATAAATCATACTTTATTGTGTACACTGATAGTGCTCACACTGCGATGGAAGCTCCTTCTTTAGTATAAAATGGGTTACGCTCGTCCACAACTGGTTTATCAAAGTGCGTGGCATGTGCTATCTTGTCTGTGAGATTGTGCATATAAAAGGTCTCTCGCTGCTTATCGGTAATAGTAATGTGACGGCAACGGGTTTCGTTTCTCCTGCTAACACTAACCTTTTGTCCTGGACAAACAGAACAGTTAGCGGAGTTGGGTGTCTAAGACAGCGCTCTTGAACAGTAAATGCATATAAGTACGAAAATAAGTACAACCAACCAAGTGTATCAAAGAAGAAAGACATAAATCTTACGAAATTTGTAGTACTAGGTTATCTTAAACTGTGACAATTTAAAACTTGGAATGAATTACCCAGGACAGGATTTAAAGGGGGGGGGAGGGGGGCACTTCTATTCGGGGGCCCCTCATCATAGAAATTAAATTACATGACAAATAAAAAAAATGGACTAAAATGAATGACAAACCGCATTTCTACGGGGGGAAAAAATGTGTTATGTTCCAAAGAAAACTTCTGATTTTATTTTTCTAAATGTTTTCTTAGTCTGGGAGGCTCATCTGGTAGGGTGGCGAAGCAATTGCAACATGTGCCCACTTATAAATCCGGTTCTGGAATTATCTCAGTGAAAATAAGGACTGCTTACTTATACTTAAGGGAGGTTTGGATGTAGGTTGATAGAGCTTTAAAAGTATCAAGAAACTACCGATTTCTTCTGTACGTTGTAAATCGTGTACACTATGTCATGTCCGCGGGATTTCAACTTAAAGGTTTAGCATGGACATGTTTGTTTATATAGGCCTGTAGGAACCGGTGGAGGGTGGGGGGGTATATGGGGGGGGGGAGATATCTCTCCTCGCTTGTGAGACTTTTTTTTATTATCCTTCATCGGTCCAATATGGGTGAATTGTATTCAATCCATCAGTGCCCCCGCGCCCTTCCAAAGTCGTTCCTACAGGCCTGTTATATTTATATATACTCAGTGGTAACACAGACCTACTAGTGACGAAAATCCCCAAAACTTTTGTCCATTTTATTTATGCTAGGATGTCTTTAAATATCAACTTACCTTATCCATACATACTCAAATAGCTAGTTATAATAATGTCAAAAATCGTGTCTACATGTATTTAATTAGTAGCAATCGCATTTCCTTTTAATAAAAGTTGTTCTTTAGTTAATGACAATAACATATTTATCAATAAAAACAATTATTTTGTTTATGAGAGCGATGCGATTTTTAGATGCGTGTGGCTGTTGTTTTAATATGTATTTAACTAGTGGTAACTACACGTCTTTAAATGAAATCTATTCTTTAGTTAATGATAATAATATATTAATAAAAATAATTATTTTGTTTAGGGGAACGATATAATCTGAGATGCATATGTGTTGGTGATTTTAATATACATTTAATTAGTGGTAACTACCTTTCTTTAAATGAAATTATTCTTTAGTTAATGATAGGAATACATTTATCAATAAAAATTATTATTTTGTTTACGAAAACGATACTTATATTAATTATTAAATTGCTGACATAGTTGAAGGGAGTCCTAAATTCGGCCCTGATTTATGTTAATGAAAAAAAAATTTCTGTTCAGTTAAGTTCTTCAAACAACTAGACACATATATATGATATGTTAAATGTTTATTAAAGAAACATTTGTAATAGATTGGAACTCAATTTGCTATAGAAGCGTTGATAAATTTTAATTAAAAACAAACAATTACTCCCCCTGCTCTCCCCCTTACCCCCCCAAACACAAAACCTCTATTAGATGGAAAAAGATACAACTATTAAGAACCCAGATAAAGTATTTAGCTACTGATAATATTATTATCCTGTTCGCTGAATCATATCCATATGCATGTTGTCTTATACTATAATCTCTCAACTACTGCAGCTACGCTAAACAAATGATTACCATCTTGGTTGCGTTGACTTGACTGATCATGTATACTGTAGAATTCTTTCTGAGTCATTTTATTTAATAGTGTGAGAACGTTTAAAATTAAAGAGCCATATTTTATTTTTTCTCTCTCATTCGAAATTACAGCATTTTATTTAAGGACTGAAGCTTTCACATATGCAATTTACTAAATTTGTGAAATTCCATACTAAACACAGGTTCCTAAGCAAACGTTGAGTGATATACATAATATATGTGATTATGACCGTTACTGTTTTTTGATTTGGTTTCTGTTGTGTTTAAAATTTGTTTTACGTCATTTATGTTTTGTGATTATGACTTTGTGGAAACGAGCAGATATGATGTTTTGAATACGATGACTATTTTATCTTTGATATTTAACACAAAATAACAATATCATTTTTAATATTATTAAACGGATTAAAATGTCATACAATTTCAAGGCATGTGTACATGTTCTAAAAGTCTGCTAAACATTTTCTTTTTCAACATGGTCAGCAAATTTGTGCAGCTTTCTGAATTCCATATCGCAGTATTTTGTTACACTAATATTCATTTTATCAACACTTCACAACCCTAAATACACATCTTCAATAATCTGAGCGCTAAACTGTATTTAAAAATAGTTTATTGTCATTGTAAACACAACAACATCAGTAAAGCAAAGTTTTATTTAATGACACCTCTAAAACACATTGATTTGTATCTTATCTTCGGCTATTGGACATCAAATATAGGGCTGTTCTGACCTATTTCTTTAAAGGAAATCCACTGCCTCAACATAGGCTACTCTTTCCAATAAGCAGCAAGGGGTCTTTTATATGCACTTTCCCACAGACAGGACAGCACATATCACGGCCTTTGATGAACCAGTTGTGGACCGGAAAACAGCCCAAACTGCAAATGTTTCTACTGAGAAGGATCGATCTGATGGAGAAAACCTTAACAGTCAGGATGAAGTTCGTCGGTAATTGCGCAATCACTATAATAGGCGGGAAAACGTATCGAGAGTTTTACACTTTATTTGAAGGGTTTTTGAAAAATAAACAAATTTGGAGGTCGGAAGCATATCTCAGGTCGTGCGGGGACGCTAAACAAGTATTTTTGTAAATTTTAAAATGTATTTGTTTATTTATTTATTATATATATTTCTAAGGAAAACATTCTATACGTATTTATAGCGTTGGTAATTCCGTTAAGTATACTCTAATATATTTAATCTATGACAATTATTGTAAATATGCAATATATTTCCTGGTAATTTAAGTTTCTTTAAATTCCAGTGAAAGAGGTATTGGGTAATTCTGAAGGACAAGCCCTTTGTATTTGAAGAGTGCTTAACATTACATTCTAACGTAGCATTAAGGAATCTTTATACAGTGGATATTGTTCCCTCAGCCAGTTGGTGTTTCAAACAACACTGTTTACCCTCTCTGTTTGTTTCGTGTCAATCTTTAAACTTGCTACATGGCAATACTTGGCCAGACCCCAGTGGATTGATTTTGCCTTCTAATCAACAGAAAGCTTTCAGTTGTGTTTATAGTCCCACCGTCGTGGTGTAGCTCAAAGAAACAAACAGTTGATGAATAACCAGATGTTCCTTTTCGGTCCAGAAAAGAAAAACGCGGGTTCCGACGTTTTATCGTCTGCTGCTCCAATGGCGCAATCTTCCATATTTGTTTTTCATGCTTTGTTTTTCACTTGTTTGATGCTTCCTAATGTCTCAGCATGCGATGACCCCAACAAAGTTGCTACCGTCGAGCAGAAAGTGGGAATTTCTCATATAGTAATTCAAGGAACGGTCATCAGTCATTACCCAGTCAATCTGACCCCAGAACTGTTCACGGCGGAGATTGAAGTACACTGCGTCTTCAAAGATCAAGGACGAAGAATACCACAGTTTTTAAATATTTCCAGAGCTGGTAAACGCTTTATTCTTAGTATTAAGTCTTCTTCATATAAGACTACTTATCTCCATTTAGTACCAGTTTTTTTCTTTTCTTTACAGTTTTTAGATAAACAAATGTAATTGTCAACCTATTACAGGTATACAGACATATTGAAACAAACTAGATACGAAATATACTGCATCAATAATGCAGACGCATCTGAGGTCTGATTTCAAAAAATCATTTAGGTTGGTTGTACTATGTTCGTGCTTATATTCAGTTAAGGTTCAAGGACGTTGTTCAAGCAAACACCTTAGATTCCTATGTCAAAGATAGAGGTTAATGTATTCCTCATTACTGTAAATTACATATTTATTTAAATATCTTGTCATATTAGTTATAACCATCGAATATTGTGTTCCAAATGCCATAATTGCGGCACACTTTCGTTAAATAAATAATCGTTAACTTAATTAACATCATAATTAACGCACAATGTTATTATTATGTGAATTAATTATTGAAAGTTGATATTATCTGCCTCTGTCCCGCTAGAAAGTCGTATGTTTAAAATAAAATTAGTTCGCTATCAAAACACTGAGAGTAAAAAGTGTATGGACAAACCCTGCTATTGATGTCACAAATGTGACTCTTCCAGTGTCACGACAACAACATTAATAAAGCTCTCACTACACAACTTAACCATAATGTGCTGTAAAGTTAATGCGTTTATCTGCAAATTCACCGTACAAACGTAAAACAAACACATTTTGTAGCTGATTTAAAGATACAATTCTGTTTTTTCTACCCTATCGCCGATATGCATGTGGGCGTTTTGTATTTTATTTACAAATACAAACATATCTAAGTTACAAAATATGATTTAAAAACCAAAACCAAATAATAATGAAACAAACAAGAACATTGAAGATGTGGATCTGTTCTTTCATATTCCTTTAGAGAGAAGTCAGCTTTTAATAGTTTAATGTTCAGCATAATAAAATGTAATTCCGTTCTGAATACATCTGCGTTTAATTATTATGTTATGACTGACTAGCCAGGTAATGTTATTTACTTTGATCTTTATGTATCCTATTATCAAATACGTGACTGAAACCAATCTTTTTTTGTAAAATAGTTTGGTAAAACACACATTTATCTACAGGTTTTGGAAAATTAATCAATATTTCGCCTATTTTTATTGTGAGGGTAATTAAGAAATTAGTCTTACTATTTTCTCTAAGGTAGTGACAGTAATTAATGTGCTACTTAACATACTTAACCTTTGATCTGTTTGTCGGTCACGAGACTTGAGAATAATTGTTTTGCCGGTGATTTACAAGTATAGACCATAACGACTTGGTCTATTTACGAATGGTTTTCTGAACGTTTTTGGTCTGACTATGAAAGAGGTATCACAGCCAGCCTCGGTTAAGCTATCGGACTCGCGACTGATAGGTACTGAGATCAAATCTCATTGACTCCAACCTAGAGTGAGTGCTTACCAAGATTCAGTGGGTAGGTGTATACCAATAATACCACCAACACCGACTAATGGTCCACAACTGATATATCAAAGGCGATGGTATGTGGTATCATGTCTGTAGGATAGTCCACATAAAAGATCCCTTGCTGCTTGTCGATAAGAGTTGCCGCATTAGTATGGCGGCAGCGGGTTCCTCTCTGATACTAACACTAACCTCTATCCTGGACAGACAGCACAGGAAGCTGAGATGTGTGCCTAGGACAGCGTGATTGAACCTTAAATAATGTAGTGATATAAACACGAAAATAAATACAACCAACCAACCAATCAACCAACTAACCACAGGTGTCACAACGATACCGAATATTTAAGTGACGTATAAACCACATATGAAGACACGAATGGTGCATGTTAAATGAGTCTACGTGCTAACGGGAAAACATTATTTAACGACACCCCAGCACATTGCTTATTCAGCGGCTATTAGGTGTCAGACATATGATGGTGTTTCTGACTCTTGGTCTTTAGAGGAAATCCGCTACCGCCACATAGGCTACTCTTTCCGATAAACAGCAAAGGATCTGCTATGAAGAACTCCTATAGTCATCCTTAACTGTGAATATTATTATTTTTTTAATTCATCATACACCAGGACCAGTAGGCCTACATGCTCACAGAGCAATATTTTTTTTTTCTTGTATTTTTTTCACAGAAGATGGATAAACTTTACAGAGCTCAAGCACACTCCTTGCAAGTTGAGATTGGTGCTGCCAGTGGCTGTCGTCTGAATTCTTCCATACCCTGCTTATTCTTCAAATTTAGCCCCTCAGACGTTCTTATTTCCCTAGACTTAAATCTGAACTGCCGACCCCAGTTGGCGATGGACGAAAATATGACTAGCAGTGGTAGACGAGGTTTTAGAGATGCATGACAAAGCCAAGTTTTCCGAGGGGTTGACAATGCTGGGGAAATACAGAATTAATGATGGAATAAAATATCTGGTGCACTCTGCCTATCGTAGTCATCCCGAAATAATTTCGGATACAGTCCAATGGAGATCGTTTTGTGTATAGATACAAGTATATTAAAATAAGTTTTGTCGTTCAGTTTTAAATGAGTTAAATTTAGATATATTTATGTAGCTATGTTTCGGAAATGTTTACTATACTGATTTTGTGCATGTGTGTATGTTTGTGTTTTAATAAACAAGCTCCTCAAATAAAAATACATAATTATGTTATTACTGCAATGCAGTAAAGATTTTCATACTTTATAATTCTTTTTATAAAGTTATTTATAACATTGTACATCAATAATATTTATTAATTCAACATTTATTTTATTTTCATTATGCACTAATATATCTTTATTAATGTCTTTATTAGAAAAAACCTAATTTGATGATTCTTGATTTTTTTTAATGAGTTTTGATTTGATATGTTGATTACAATAACATCAAATTCGAACTCGATGCATTCGATCCTTTATTTAAACAGTATTTATTTCCATTTTAATACTAAACGCGAAACACATTACATTGCAAATGTTTTATCAGAATTGTTTTTTTAATGATTTTTTTCTGCATATAATCTTTTTATATTTATAATTTGGTCTCACATTTTATCTCCTCTTAAAGTTTTCAGCAAATTGTATAGTGGTCTTCCTGTTAATGACACCAAACAAATAGTTTGTTTTGATTTAAAATGATAAAAACAAATTCGAACTCGATGCATTCGATCCTTTATTTAAACAGAATTTATTTCCATTTTAATACGATTTGGATCAGCAAGTGAAGTCTATAGTCTAGGATATCTCTATTGTACGATCTTTTATACTGTAAATACGTAATTCTATTTGTCTAATGTCTGATATTATATATAATATGTTATACTGTAATTAAACATGAACAGTGTATTTACAAAACAGTTCCTCCTAAGAAGCCTATTATATTTCTTGTCATCTTGATTTTCGTTTCTGTATCTACTTGTTAAACTGTTTCTGGTGGTTTTTGAACGTTATGAATTCCTATTCTTTTCTGTTTTATTATTGTACAACATAATTAATGGTTGACAGAAATTCACGTTAAAAGGTATTATAGCATTTTATCTATGATGTTTTTGAAAGACCTTTTCCTATTTTATTTATTTCATCTAGATATAATATAGAAAAAATAATGAATAAAACGATATACAAAATAAACATAAATCAGTGCATGCTCATTTAACTCATGAAACAAAGATACATTTAAGTAAAAAAAAAAAAATAATAATAATAATAATTATATTAAAACGTATTTAAAAAAAATAAATAATGATTGTTACCACACAGAAACATTCAATTTAACCGCCAGTCACGTCCAATTATGAAAATATAGTGCACCGGCTCGGTAGCATAGTGGTTAAACTATCAAGCTAGCGGCTGGTAAGTACTGAGATCAAATCTCAGTCGAAGCATTGTTTTTTTAAATCTCAGTCTCGGCTCCAACCCAGAGTGAGTGCTCCGCAAGACTCAGTGGGTAGGTGTATACCACTTACACCGACCAGTGGTCCAC
>JAULBS010053144.1:0-23299 GCA_032355785.1 Symmetromphalus regularis | reverse complement strand
AGAGTAGCTCAGTAATATAAACATTACCACTAGACCAGCGCGAAATATCACAGTACACCGGTAGTAGAGTAGAGTAGATCAGTAATATAAACATTACCACTAGACCAGCGCGAAATATCACAGTACACCGGTAGTAGAGTAGATCAGTAATATAAACACTACCACTAGACCAGCGCGAAATATCACAGTACACCGATAGTAGAGTAGATCAGTAATATAAACACTACCACTAGACCAGCGCGAAATATCACAGTACACCGGTAGTAGAGTAGATCAGTAATATAAACATTACCACCAGACCAGCGCGAAATATCACAGTATACCGGTAGTAGAGTAGATCAGTAATATAAACATTACCACTAGACCAGCGCGAAATATCGCAGTACACAGGTAGAGTAGCTCAGTAATATAAATATTACCACTAGACCAGCGTGAAATATCACAGTACACCGGTAGTTTATTTGATAAGTAATGTAAACGTTATTAACAGACCAATTGGTAGGAACACATTTTATGCAATGAGTGTGAACTTCCTATCATGGTGATTTTTTTTTTAAATTGAAAGGAAGGATGCTATTTTATTTATTACATATTCTGAGTCAGTACATTCTTGTCAAAAAGAAACAACAACAAACAAACAAACAAACAAATAAACAAAACATGAAGTTTAACATTTTACTTAAATCTCTCAGAATTGAGTTTTTAAATAAAATTTAATAAATACATTTGTAGTAAAAGTTGTGTAAAGTTCAATCAAAATAGCGTCTGCCCACTTAGCTAATCAAATTACAACGTCTATTTAATATGCAAATGGTGCTGTGTATAATAGAACACATCAGTATATTTTAAAACCTATTGGCACTTCTCTGTACTCATCGGAGTTACGTTACAGAACTCATTCAGACCGTGTGTATTCAGAACTAGACCCCCTGCTGGTCTATTGTTATACGTAACACATCTAAAACATCGTCTGTTTTCATCTTCCTGTTTGACATGCCGTAATAGAAATATCTGCACAGCCACATTCACCGCATCACTCTGTTTCAAATGTTCTTTTATTTAGGATTCGTTACTATTGTGATAAACTTTATTTAACAAAGTTTGTTTTATTTAACGACACCTCTAGAGCACTTTGATTTTTATCTTATCATCGGCTATTGGACGTCAAACATATGGTAATTCTGACATATTTATTATGAGGAAACCCGCTGCCGGCACATAGGCTGCTCTTTCCGATAAGCAGCAAGAGGTCTTTTATATACACAGTCCCACAAACAGGAAAGCACATACCACGACCTTTGATAAACCAGTTATGAACCACTGGTTGGAACGGAAAATAGCCCAAGCTGCAGATGGGTCCACTGATAAGGACCGATCTGACGATCGACCGATTCACAGGCAGACACTCTACGGTTTGAGTTAAATCCCTCTCCTCTCTATCTAACTAAAGCACATTGTGTTACATAAAAGTATTAAAACGTTCACTTTATTTCCTTCAGTGAAGTTACCAGTGAACAAGACAAAGCACATTATGTTACATCAAAAGTTCACTTTATTTGCTTCAGTGAAGTTACCAGTGAACAAGACAAAGCATATTATGTTACATCAAACGTTCACTTTATTTGCTTCAGTGAAGTTACCAGTGAACAAGACAAAGCACATTATGTTACATCAAACGTTCACTTTATTTGCTTCAGTGAAGTTACCAGTGAACAAGACAAAACACATTATGTTACATCGAACGTTCACTTTATTTGCTTAGGTGAAGTTACCAGTGAACAATACAAAACACATTATGTTACATCAAACGTTCACTTTATTTTGCTTCAGTGAAGTTACCAGTGAACAAAACAAAGCACATTATGTTACATCAAACGTTCACTTTATTTTGCTTCAGTGAAGTTACCAGTGAACAATACAAAGCATGAAATGAACTGGTCAAAGTTGGATGATTGTGCTTATATCCAATTAAAATTCAAGCACGCTGTCCTGGACACGCAGCTCAGCTTCCTGTGCTGTCTGTCCAGGACAGAGGTTAGTGTTAGTAAGAGACACGAAACCCGCTGCCGCCACATTAATGCGACTACTCTTATCGTTAACCAGCAATGGATATTTTATATGCACTATGCCACACACAGGATAGCACATACCACGGACCACTCGTTGGTGTAAGTGGTATACACCTACCTACTGTGTCTTGCGGAGCATTCGCTCTGGCTTGGAGTCGATATCGAGATTAAAAGTCCCATGCCTCGATTGAGATTTGATCCCAGTACCTACCAGGCACAAAACCGATACGGATATTTTTAGATTGTTTTGTTTCAGTCTGTTTGGTGTTAATACATGTGCGTTCGGTGTTCGGTGTATTCTTTAGAAGTTTGTTGAGGGGGTACGTCATATCTATATCAAGCTAAGCAAAACACGTTTAGTTCGTGTGCGAAATGTAAACGTCTAAAACAAAAAAAACTTAAAAAAATTATCTCATCTATTTTAGTGGGTGTTTATAGATACTGTTTACGAAAACAATAACACAAAACGGAATTACTTTTTAGATGATCTTTAAGTTATCTGATCTCAAATGTCGTTCTAGTGCCATCGTCATTATGGCGTTTGATCTGAGAAATGTGGAATTTTAATTGTATGTTCCATATTCATTAAGTATTAAGGACTTTATTGCACAAACTGTTGAAAGGTGTCGTGTCCATTGTCGGCAAAACAGCTACATGTGTTTGTAAGAACATCAAAGTAAAAAGTATCGTTTGTAGTAACATACAGATTGCTGTGTATCAGTCCTCATTGTGTCGTCTGCCACTTGAAATGTCTCGTTGAGCCCCCGAACAATCAACATGCACGGGAATGTTTAACATGCTTAGATTATCACCACATCATCGATAGTTCCACACCATTGGTCTATCCGTAGCTCTTGCATAATACATATTGTACTATAGCCTTGTTCCAAGCTATTTTCAAAACGTATGATCAAATTATATAAATATTCAACATTGGGAACAATGTATACAAAACGAGAGGATTAGATATATTCGGCGCGACAGAATATTTTAAAATAAAAAATAAATTGTTGCTTACGTCCGACTGGAGCATCTATAAAGAAGTACAAAGCATGAAGTTTAAATATTCTTTTACATCTTGCTGGATTTTTAGAATTTCAATCGATCAGTGACATCAGGCTTTGTGATCGTATTCCTTTTAAAGTGTTAATTTCCCATTCCCTATGTGCAAGAGTCTGAAGACTTTATCTTCATATCAACATTAATAGTTGGTTGTCCATAAAGTGCAAATATGTGTTACCTGCTCATAGCCATAGGAACCGGAGGACGCCGGCGTGAGGGGGGGGGGGGGCGGGGGGGCCACATGTGAGCTTTTATTTTACACATTGTTTACCAACTGATTTAGAAATGTTTCTCTGTGTTCTAAAGATATTCGATATGTTCTACTAACCAGTCATTTATAATGTTTTATATTATGTTCTACTCTCCAATCATTTATAAAACAGATTTCTATTGTGTTCTACTGACAATCCATTTAAGATGTCGCATTCTACAATGTGTTCTACTAGTATATTAGTTAAAATAAGATGTTTTTCAAAGTTTTCATTTGATGATCATTTAAGATAACAAAATCTACTGCTAGTGAATTTCTTAGAAAAGTATGATAGTCTATTACATGAAGTTATTACGTCGACCAATATGCACAGACTACCCGACGTATGAACTTTTTACACTTTGTGGGTCGAGTTTTGTACAGCATACCGCAGGGTGGTAATTGACAGGAGGGTACAAAGGATATAGGGCAGAAACCATAATGGTGTTACAGCCTCGAGAGGCAGCTCGTATTACGGCACGGCGTAATACACGTCACACTGTGTCTTTATGATGAACACTGAACACAGACGCGCAATACTGAAGATCATATACATCTATTGGATTGTCATAACACTCACTGTCATCTCATGTAGCTACCAGCATTGTCACAATACTCACTGTCATCTCCTGTAGCTAGCAGCATTGTCATTGCAGTCATTACGGGAAGGTCTGTTCGTCTGTCCATCCTGTTTTATTTAACGACGCCTCTAGAGCACATTGATTTTTATCTGATCATTGGATGTCAATCATATGGTCATTCTGACATATTTATTTAGAGGAAACTCGCTGCCACCACATTGGCTACTCTTTTCGATAAGCAGCAAGGGGTCTTTAATATGCACTGTCCCACAGACAAGACATCACATACCACGGCCTTTGGTGAATGCTATTGCTTAACCACAATCTCTCACAGCTCAACCTTAGAGGTTAGTGTTAGTAGAAGATACGAAACACCAATGTGGCTACTTTTATCAATAAGCAGCAAGGGATCTTTTATATACACTAACCCATAGTATAAGGGATAGCACATACCACGACCTTTGATAAACCAAATTTGGACCACTGGTCGGTGTAAGTGGTACACTCATACCCACTGAGCCTTGCGGTGCACTCTCTGGGTTGGAGCCGATACTGAGATTAAAAATTCCATGCCTCGGCTGAGATTCGGTCCCAGTACTTACCAGCAGGGCCGGATTTATAAGAGGGCAATTGCCCCCGGCCACCAGCCAGGGGCCTCCCCAGACTAAGGATTTCCTTTGTAAAAATTTTTTTTATAAAATTAGTTCTATTTGTTTATTTATTTGTCATTTAATTAATTTCTATGTTGAGGGGCCCCGAATCTGAAGTACCCTGGGTCCCCAAGGTCTAAATCCGGCCCCCCTTACCAGTCATGAGTCGGATAGCTTAACTACTGCCCTACCGAGACCAGTACAGTAATATGTGTGGTAATAGTGAGAGGTTCAACAGAAGCAATGACGTGTGACAAGAGTGTCATGAAACGTTTGTCAAAATACGGAGGTAACTAAACCAGACAAGATGGACAGCTAGTGTACGACTTGTGAATGTTAATGAATAATGCATAATAACACATAAACCTGTCGCACCTTGCAGTAATCTAAACACACATAAACTCGGAGTGACAAGCTCCAAGTTAAACCTACAGCCGTAGTTTACAGTATCTTTCACATCTATCTTGTATCGCGGTAACCCGTCCATTAAAAATTTTTTTTATAATAAATATAAAATTAAAATAATTGAAAAAAAATAATTTGACACTATTAAAAATGATGTTGCTCAGTAATGTCCCTTATGTGTTTATTAGGAAAGGTCGGCTTAGTCAGGGCCGGATTTAAGTGATTGGAGAGCCCTGGTGTCGGTGGCCCCTCAGTTAACATGACAAATTTAAAAAATGAACTAAAATGAATTAATAGAACTAATTTTATAATTATTATATTTTTTATATAAAAAGTCCTTTGTCGAGGGGAGGGGGTGGGACTCAAGCAGAGGGACCCGGTTTAATTGCCCACTTTGTCCCCTTATAAATCAGGCCCTGGGTTCAGTGCTGGCCATGCAAGGGTACGTTTATTTTTAGATTTGTATCATATTTAATTCCATACTTATTCACTTTTGTCAATTCAAATATCCCCACTTATTCTTATGGAGCAACTTCAGAGATATTCGGCATATATGCGGTATTCGAACAGGTTATTCAATCATCTGTACTTCTAAATGCATATATTTTTAGAAATAAGGAAACTGAAAGCGCAATATCTAATATAAATGAAATATTTATTAAAGGAATACTCAGGTGAAAAATAGAAATACTTCATTCAACTACTTACATATCACCGCATCTAGCTTATTATCAATATTTTCAAAATATTACTGAATTATGCTCACGGACAAATAAATCGAAAAATAACGGTTTCTCCACTGAAGGAGGTATGACGTATATATTTCAAGTCACGTGACGGGTATTCCCCCTCCATTAGCCGTTCTTTTGAAATTTGAAGAATTCTAATTTTAAAATGTGAAAAAAACAAATCGATGAACTCTGCATGGAATTTCCTATACCATAGTTCAGTTAAAACGTCTTGCATGATATGAAAGCGAGACCTAGTATCATAAATGCATGTAAGTTTCATTCGTAATCAATATTTAGCGCACAAATCTATTTAAATTCCGTCTGACAATGACTTTAACAAACAAAATTAACCTATTTGTACAATTAAATATAAAAAAAAAATTTTCTACTAACTGGTACCTCTCCCTGACACACACGGAAGTGTCATCACGAAAGATAATCAATCTGACCTTACTTTTTCAGAGTTTAAAAATATGTTATCGTTGTCTATCTTTCATTCCATAAAAAGATTAGTGGCTTTTGTAATGTTATATCGGTCTATCTGCGTCTATCTGGGGATGTTTTCTGAATGAATCGTAGCCTCACTAGTCACGGGATGCCGGCGTCTGAATGACAATGCACATTACAGCAGAGGTTAGTCTCTGTTGATACATTTACAAATCTATTATGAGAATCACCCATACTGAATTATTACGATAATTAAAGAATGTCATGGGAGACAATCGATTCCTAAAAGTGGGGAGCGGGGGTGGGTGGAGGTGGAGTGGAAGCATGTCCACCACCTTTTTTATTTTTTGAAAATCCAAGGTTTTTGAAATACCTTTTCCAGCTAAGACCTTCAAACGATAATAGACTCCCAATGTACTTCGGCCTCCGTGGCGCAGTGGTTAAGCTATCGCACTCGAGGTTGGTAGGTAGTGAGATCAAATCTCAGTCGAGGCATGGGATTTTTAATCTCAGTATCGGCTTCAACCCAGAGTGAGTGCTCCGCAAGACTCAGTGGGTAGGTGTATACCGCTTACACTGACCAGTGTTCCACAACTGGTTTAACAAAGGCCGTGGTATGTGCTAATCTGTCTGTGGGATAGTGCATATAAAAGATCCCTTGCTGCTTATCGATAAGACTAGCCTCATTAGTGTGACGGCAGTGAGTTTCGTCTCTCCTACTAACACTAACCTCTGTCCTGGAGAGATATCACAGGAAGCTCAGTTATGCGCCCAGGACAGCGTACTTGAACATTAATTGGATATAAGCACGAAAATAACTACAACAAACCAAAATAAAGAAGATTAAAACCAGACAAGGAAAAAAAACCTAATCACTCAACATTTTCTATTGAATTTCATATGGTGTTAATGAGATTTCAGTGCATATTGTGAATGGAACGTCTAATATCTCAAACAACACCTCCATGTCCAATATCCGCTGAGTAGACAATGTGTTGGGGTGTCGTTAAACAAACCGGCCTTTCTTTCTGTTTCATTATTACATGTAGGAGGTTTAAAACGTAACAATGTGTCTTAATACGGCTTTTAACATTATTTGTTAACACAGTTACTGAAATTTCAATGGTTTCCCTTTGTCGGAAATAGATTATATCTTCCGAAAATATTTTGACAGTGTTCATAAGTGGGGAATATAGCCGTTCTTCTTAAATATCATTTTGTTTTGGCAATATCACGAGGACCTTTATTCATGAACCACTGTCAAAATAGTGATGATAACAGCGTGAGTACTAACTCAAAGAAAATGAAAGACTTGCGACAAACGAACATGATATCGTTACCCCTATAAACGGGATCAGCTGAAAAACGAACATAGCGTTCGTCTGGGGTCCTTTAGTGATAGATCGATCCCACTCAGTGCCCTACATTTGTGACTGAGTTTTTCCTTATCACAACTCATGACTAGTGTGTCAAAGGCTGTTATGTGCTGGGAAAGTGCATATAACATATTCTTTGCTCATAATTGAAAAAAATGTACCAAATGTTTGACATCTAATAGATGATGATTAATTACTATAAATCAGTATGCTCTAGTGGCAACCCACACAAAACCCCCATAAAAAACCTATAATAGTAGTAGTAGTAGTAATAATAATAATAATAATAACAACACACTTTTTTGTCACAATTATTATAAGTCTTTCTTTTTCTTTTAGTTACACTATCTTAGATGATCACTAAAGACCCACAGAGCGATTTCTACTATCTAATTCCACCTGTCAGTCCTTGTCTGTAGTGGTTTGTCGTAATACTCCGCGAGTGGCGAGTTGGAATTCAGCACCGCTGCGAGTAAATTACTTGTTGAATGAGACCCCGAAACACTCGCTCTGTATTCCGGCATTTTAACTGAATCAATATCTCGCGCACTTTATATCCCCGTGCATGCAAATACTGTTTTCGCTATCTTTTTACCTAACACATTTATACATGCTTGAAACGTTGTCACTTAATAATACCAGAACGCAATGGCAACCCCATTATTGTCGAATATCACGTATACGTAAATGCAATAACGTTTATATCCAGTTCTCTGAAAATGTCACTGGTGGTGAAAAAAGGAGGTCTTCTTGATCAATGGAAACGAATGGCCGTCTTCTGACCTCTGTCGCCAAGCGTTGATTAGATGGACGGGATTTAATAAACATGAATATAAAGCAGGTACAGAGGTGGGATAATTTGATTCATCGCCCTGCAACGTTTGAGCCTCGCCTGAACTTTAGCCGCCCTGTTACAACGGCAATATTGCGTTGTGTTGCGTGGAATCGAACGCTAATATTGCGCTGTGTGTTATGACGTATTTGGTCAAGGTGTTTTGACGTCAAATTTCGTAAGTTCTGTTACGTATAGAGGTTACTAAACAAGGACCGTGTCATACCGTTTATATTATAACGAAGGGATTTTCAAATATTCACGTTGTGGTATAAACGGTATCATACAGAAACCCGTCTAGCATTCTGTGTATTAGCTGCCATCATCAAATGATTTACTATTTGCCACAAAAGCAGGTCCTCAGCTAGAAATTTGTGTTTGAGGGGTAGATAAATTCTTAGAATGGACGATTGATGAAGGGGCCGAGGCACTTTGGGGTTGTGGGTATTCTCCAAAAAAGTTTGAAATCTAGTCTCTGAAATGCGATTTCCAGCCATTTCATGGAGGTTACATACTTAAAACGTCAATATCAACAATTACTTTAATTTTGTTTGCCTTTTCATAAGGACCGGTGATCAATTGTGAAAGGCAATCATAGGAAAATTAAAACTATCTACATAAAACTCCTTAAACAGTAAAGAAGAGAATTTTCATTTGTTTGTTTCTATGGTTCTTTACTGTTTCTTTACTGGGTGTTTTTCGGAGGGGTAGGGCAACTGTAACCGCCAGCTACGGTCCTGAAAAGTCGTAATTTCAAGCGTTGTTATTTCAAAATAATATAATGGGTAAGATACATGACGTCATTCATCTATGACATCATTATTCTGTACGCATGGGTAATAACAGTCATTACAAAGTTTACAAACACCCACAGGGATAACATTATATGTATAACTCACTCTTTACTGACTTTTCGACCACTGGCATTTATTAGAAAGAAAATGATTCTTCCACGCCAATAAAATAAATGTCTTTCATTCGGTAACTCTCGGTAGTTTTCGTATACGCTAGAGAATAGAGGTTCGGGTTACTGAGTGAAATGTCTCCTTCGGTGATCACAAAATATGCTTCCATAGGATGTTCAAGAAGGTGAGCACTCACAGTCACTTGCTAAACTGGTTCTTACGCCCAAAGGATTAAATAAATTTAATGTGATAGAAAACAACGCTAACCAGTCAATTGCTCGCGAGCGCTCGCCCTTAGTTTTTGTTTTCACTTAAATGATCTGTTATTAATTTAATGTATCGTTGACAATTACTGACATTTTCCAATTCATGCAAAACGAACGTGGGGTGAGGATTATATTAATCTTTAAAATGTCGATTTAAATTCACTTATAATGAACTTTTTAAATATACGAATCTGTGTAAAGAGTGATGAGAGGGATGATTCTGAACATATATACGCTTTGTTCGAATAAGAAAGACTCGATAATTGTGAATCATTCCTAAAGGAAAGCTACGTACCCAATGTTTACAGGGGCGGACCAAGAGGGGAGTATCCACGGTTGGCACTAGTAACACGTTCTCCTTCATCAGGATCAGCAAAATTGTACCACTAAGTCAAGAAAACAAAGCGCTTGTTGCGATGAAGTTTGGGTTTTGTTTAACGACCCTTCTAAAGCATATTAATATCCGCCACCTATTTTACGTTAACAGCAAAGTATCTACAATATACTTTCCCACAGACAGGACAGGAGATACATCGGCCTTTGAAAACCCAGTTGTGGGGATTTAGTTAGGACGGGAAAAATAGATCAGAGAATGAGTTCACTGAGTGGATTCGATCCAAAGACCAAAGTACTTCAGACGAATGATCAACTGACATAAAGAAAAAGTAAAGTTTGTTTTATTTAACGACGCCTCTAGAGCACATTGATTTTTAATCTTATCAGCGGCTATTGGACGTCAATCATATGATCATTCTGACATGTATTTAGAGGAAACCCGCTGCCGCCACCTTGGCTACTCTTTCCGATAAGCAGCAAGGTGTCTTTTATATGCACCGTCCCAAAGACAGGAGAGCACATACCGGGCTTTGATAAACCAGTTGTGGACCACTGGCTGGAACAGAAAATAGCCCAAACTGCATATGGGTCCACTGAGAAGATTCGATCCGACGACCGACCGGTTCACAGGCAGACACGCTACCGTTTGAGCTAGATCCCGCTCCCTACTGACATAAAGAAGTCTCTCCGCTAACTCCGAATTGGAAGTGTGTCTTCAAAATGTCAGCCCATACCTCACTATCCACCTCCATGTGGAATTTTTGCAAAGGTTCCACTGAGCCTTGCGGAGCTCTCACGGGGTTGGAGCCGATATTAGATTAAAAATCCCATGCCTTGATTTATATTTGAAATCTATACATACAAGCTGTGGGTGCGACACCGTACTAACTGCACCACAGGGGTCAGTAACGTTGTGGTTGTGCTCTTTATGAAACAGAATTTATGTGAAGGTTTATCTGACAATAAAAATACATGAGATAAAATTGTTGCCCAAAACATTTTACACAGAGGTACGCTTAGTGAATAAAGTTAAGAATTCACATTTGTTTGGCACATTTGACCCTGTTCTTTTGCCAAGTTTCCTAATTACATCTTTATCTATAAACCTTCGGACTGTTGAACCTTCCCATGTCCCCACAAACAAGATGGCACATGCTGTGGCCTTTGTTACACCAGTAATAAGAATTGTCCCCACTGCCTCAGCTGAAGGGATTCGATCAGACAACCCATAGGATCTGAGGAGGATGATCTATCTCTTGAGCTACGCCCCTCTGCTCGAATTGCAGATGATGCATGGGGTTTTAATCTCATACCGGTTGAACCCGGAGTTGCTCTTCCTCTGTGCTCCGAGGGGAGTTGAACAACACCTGTACCAACCACAGCTGGTTTAACATAAGGCGAGATTTCTGTATAGGAGAACATTAATAACAATCCCTTGAGGTCAAACGCTGTATCGGGTCAGATAGAGTAGTGGCTACGCCGACAGACTCAGGGCTGGTAGGTACTGGGTTCAAATCTCAGTTGAGGCATGGGATTTTTGATCTCGGTAAGGCTGCAATCCAGAATAAGTGATTCGCAAGGATCAGTGAGTAGGTGTAAATTATTTACACCGACAAGAGGTCCACAACTGGTTTATAAAAGACTCCGATATGTGTTATCCTGGTAAGTACTGGCATCAAAATTAATCTCAGTCGAGGCATGGCCATTTTTGTTTTATCTTGGTAAGGGCTGCAACCCAGAGAAAGTGCTCCGCAATAATCAGTGAGCAGGTGTACAATATTTTTATGTGAGCCTCGCTGGTCCAGTGGTAGAACATTGGACTCTCAAGCTGAAGACAGTGGTTCAAAACCGGTTGGAGGCTGGCTCACACTTGACTACGTGTCAAAATAACCAAATATTTGACATTCAATAGCCGATGATTAATAAATCAGTTGTGTCGTTATACAAAAAAGTGTACATTATTTACACCAACTAGTGGTACACAACTGGTTTATCAAAGACCGTAATATGTGCTATCCCTTTTCATGGGTACTGTTTATCTATGAGTAGTCATATTGTGTGACGGCAGCCTGTTTTGTCTCTCCTACTAACACTAACCTCTGTCCTGGACAGACAGCACAGGAAGCTGAGTAGTGTGTCTAGGGAAGCATGTTTGAACATTAATAGGATATCAGAGCGAAACTGTGTTTAACTAACCAGCTAAAAGCTAATTATCTCAATTCATCCTGACTGTCGTAAACAAGAAATAATTGTCTCTAGTCGACAATTTATTAACGTGATTCTCTCCACTTATTTTCTCTTGCTGGGTTGTTTCCCTAATGTGGGCTTCTAGAGGCCCGTTTCTCTTGGGTACAATATCATCGTGTTCCTGCAATGTTGATCGAGAAAGATTCTATCTGTGTGGCAATACCATTCATCCAATCACGTCTGTCGTTACAACGCTAGCTTCCCTGGAGTGTAGTTTTGAGAAAAATATTCCTTTTATTTAATGAAATGTGACATCTATTGGAAGTAATAACATATTATTACTACATCAGGGTACAGTAACTATATATTATTAGTTTGTTTTGTTTGTTTTGCTTAGTTTCTCAAACATAAGCACCCCCCCTCTAAAACAAACAGGGTAAGAGGGAGAGAAAAAAGTAACAAAATGTCTTGGGAGGGGAAAATAAAATTTAGTATAAAATTAATTTAGCCAGTTTTACTCATTTAACTGGTCATATGTCTGCATACTTCTATATTCACCCCCTATGAATAGAAATTATTCAACTTCAAAGTGTAAATTTAATGTTTTTATTTAAACAATGATGCATGTTATTTTTTTTCTTTTCTAGTCTGGGAAAATAAAATAAGTGTGAATTCTCACTTTTAATTTAGTTTTAATTTAGCAAAATGTAGGGTCGGCGAGTTCGTTAAACGAACAATAAAAGAATGTATTTATTATTCGCATTCTTACTACAATAGGCTACAACTATGTTATCAATATTCTTTTTATCACTGGAAACATCTTTTTTTTAATTATCCTCAAATATCCTGGATGTCTGCGAGGGGCAGTACCGATATTTGCCCCTGAGAATCGAAGATAATTTGATGCACAGTTATGTACGCGAACATATTTTTCAAGTTGGGCTTTGAAGTATTTTGCTAAGCCTCGTGGGGGTTGATGGAGACAGTTTCAGCTGGCGTGTCTGGTTTGAGAAATCAGTGATCAATTTAACTTACCAGCTGAGTCAGTTTGCTATCTAGATACAACGCATTCCTCGTTCTCCAGATGAAGATCTATGTTTCAAGCTGTAGTATGGCCATTCACCTTGAACTTTCGTTTGAGTTAAAAGTAAAGGATGTCCCACAAAAAGTTAACTTTTCATTTTTTAATTACTTTTGATGTATTTCACTGAATTCTTTTGTATTTTTGTATTGTGTTCTAGACAAGAGGGAGTTTTTTTCCTGAAAGTTTCATCATCCTATTTTAACCATGACACTCTCAGTTGAGCAGTGAACAATAATTGTGAAACGGTACCTAGTGACTAAATCATAGGTACAGACTCTGAAGGAATACAATTTGTAGTCACAATTTTTGTTCGCTACTTCGCTGAGTCATGGTTAAGTTAGGATGATGAAACTTTCAGGACAGAACCTCCCACATGTCCAGAACACAGAAAATATTAAAGTCTTCGGTGAAATACAAATGTACATCAAAAGTAATTAAAGAATGAAAAGATAACTTTTTTTTTGGACATCCTGTATATTACAGGGTGCGAATATTTTAGTCACATACTCTGTCAGAGAGTGGTTCCCATTTAATTACGTATTAAAATTTCGAAATGTTTGATATCCATTAGCTGATGAATAATAAATCAATGTGCTCTAGTGATGGCGTTAAACAAAACAAAACAAAATGTTTAGTAATAAACCACACATAATACAACAACACGCTGAAACAAATTAAAGGCATATTCTCATGGAATTTAAGGGTCTTTGTGCTCTAAATATTAATTACGAATGAAACTTACATGCTTTTGTGATACTAGATCTCGCTTTTATATGACGCTTGACGTTTTACCTGAATCATGGAATGGGGAATTCCATGTCGAGTTTATGGCTTATGATTTATTTGTCCATGAGCATAATTCATTATTATTTTTAAAATATTGATAATAAGCGAGATGCGGTGGTTATGTAAGTAATTGAAATAATTCTTTTTTATGGATAAATCAAATGTTTATATTTAAAATTAATTCTTTGTTTGGAGATTAATTAGGTCAAGGGTCCGTGGGAGTATGCGTTTAAGTAATATTTAATAGCTGGGGATAGCGTGTATTGACATAACGCGTGACATATTGGCTGCTGATGGCGAGGGAGTGAAGACAGCACAAAGAACATCGTGTGTTCCTGTTCCAGATGACTAAAGATCCTGTTACAGTTTGTGCTTTATGAAACATGTCGCTACCGATCATCGTCAAACATACATCGCCTGACCACGTAGAAACACTGGAACTCCTCACGCGATTTATACGTATTTGAAAACACATAATTATTGTAAATTCTGGTGTAAGAAAAATGCATGACCATAGGAACGAAGGGGGAGGGAGGGGGAGGCGAGGGAAACGTGCCCCTCCCCTCTCCCCCACTTGTGAGCCAGTATTTGTTCCACAGTAATGTTTGCTATTGTAACCAAAATCTGATATAGAGTTTGTGCCCGACACGTCAGGGGCCTACTACTCCCAAAGTCGTTCCCATGGGACTGAAATGTCTGCAAGATCTTTAATGTTAAGCTCGATAAAGAAACACGTGAAGTGAACGTATTGAGAAAACATAATGTGTTATAATATTAATCAGCTGGTTCTACGACTTTGCAAAATGCCCACATGTGTCAAATTGGCCCTATACAAAAAAAAATCTGCTACGAGCCCTCAAGACTTTTATTTCCTGAATATTTCGTCTGCAACCGCTAAACAATTTCGACTACATAAAAACGTAAGTTTTCTTACTATTATTAAGGCTGTTGTGAGCAGATAATACTTAGTTTTATCACAAAATCAGTCGACATTTATTTATTTATTTTTACTGTTTGCCGCTTTAAAATAATGTAACAAAGTATAGCCCCAATGCACCTATTATCGCCAGTAATAGTAAATCGTAAAAATGAATTGAAACAACCTGGGAAAATCAAAGTTGAAAGGTTTTATTGTTTTTTTTTACATTTCTTATGCATGTACTACTTTATAAATTACATTTTAAACATGCAATCTTCACTGGTGTTGATTAATAATAAGTTATTTAATAACTATAATATTATATTATTAAATGTGTGTTTTAACATTGACCTTAATATTACAGTTCCTCAGAGAACCAATACAAACTCACTATTATAGTAAATTCTGGTGTAAGAAACATGTATATAGGATCTTTAGTGAATATCAATAAAGAAACTTGTAATCTGTACTTAGAGGGAAACACATAACAATTTTAAACTGATTTAAGAATCACGTCAATAGAATGTTTAATGTATATCTAAAAAGAAACAACATGATAATTATAGTAAATTCTGGTGTAAGAAATATATCTATAACATCTGTCTTCTTGTCTGTCTCTTTCGAGCTCTTTATTTCTCTGAAAAGCGTAGTTTTCTGGGGTAGAATAGGTGTAGGTTGACGGTTTAAAATGTAGAAGACGTTTTCCCTGTTTCTAATGTATCTAATAATATACAGGGTACGCACAGAGACTTATTGTTCAAAATAAAATCAAACAAATTGGCTAATTCACACAACAGAATAAGATGAGGAATTGTTCTAAATAAAATCAAATAAACTGGCTAATTCACACAATGATTGTTTATTTGAACGATTGAGAAAATTCCGCGACCTTCACAATGTATGGACAGTAACTATAACGCGTGCCGCAGGAGAGAAAGTGCGCAATTGGGTTACGTATCATCTATGTTTTGAAAGTGATTAATGGGATCGTAAGTCACGAAATTATATGTACCGTATTGCACTCTGCCTTATAATCACGGTTGGTAGGTACTGGGATCAAATCTCAATCGAGTAATGGGATTTTTAATCTCCATACCGCCTCCAACCCAGAGGCTCAACAGGTAGGTGTATGCCACTTGCAACGACCAGTGATCCGCAACTGTTTTATCAAAGGCCATGATATGTGTTATGATTTCTGTGGAAAAGCGCATATAAAAGATCCTTTGCTACTAATCGGAAAGATGGTAGGTGCAAACCACTTGTTCCGACCAGTGGTCTACAACTGTTTATCAAAGACTGTGATTTGTGCCAACCTGTCTGTGGAGAAGCGCAGATAAATATTCCTTGCTGCTAATCGTAAAGAGTAGCAGGTTTTCTCTAATGACCTATATGTATATGTAAAAACTATATGTATGAAAGTTAATACACGTTGAATAAACAATGTGATGATCTTTAAACAACTAATCCTTTCCTTTTCTCCCTTACAGGGATATACTGTTTTGAGTACACAATGCTGCTTTAGGCGAATAACCTTATGCATCTTACCCATTAAGCTATTTTGAAATTACAATAACAACAATCCTTCAATTTACAGATTTTTCTACCAAATGTTGCATCCTTTAAAGGTGGGCGGATAATAAATAAGTAAACGAGTTCCCGTATGATACTCCTCTTTAATTGTGACATTCGATTAAACATTCATTCCTAATATAAACGGTATCATACGGGACATCGTTTAGCAACCTTTACTTACGTAATTGACTACAAAGAATCCCTCTGATCATTCTGTACGTAATTACAGGGCTATACAACCTACATTTTTTTTTATAAAAAAAATTCTTACTGATGGTATTAAGAGATCGCCATTACGTCAATAGATCTCGGAAGTTTTTTGGTCGATTGGCAAGACATTTAATGTCGCCTTAAGCTACAAAATACACATGAATCTCGTTTATTGGATGTAAGCTTGGCACGCTGGGCCTAGGAATGGTTTGGGCACAGTGACCTAGTGCTGTAGAGGAAATGGCTAAACCATGTCATTGTTTGCACGACATTGCAATAACAGTTTATTGCTGTGTGGAGATGGAGTCTTCATGTTACTAGATTTGAAATAATCCGTAGAATGCTCCAAACTGTCCATGCTGACGTGCATATATCATTAAATCACCCAGTTATTCTGACTAAATCATTAACGGGGTCTTCAAATTAGCATGATGGTCTAACATTGTGGTCAACTGCGTGGTACTGAATAAGAAAAGAGTACCATGTAACACAAATAATGAACAATAAAAGAGAAAGGAATGACTGTTTGTAAACTTTAACATATAAATAATCAACAACAAAAGTATCAAACATAATTAAGTTTGAAAAAAATGATGATAGTTGCTACACTGTTAATATCTGTTTCTAAGAGACTTCCTGATTCGGTATCAATATTCACTGCCAAAATACACAGGCAATGCGTGATGCATTATTATACTGCAATTCCTCATTTATTTCCCTGATCATATCAAGGACTAGACAACAGCCTAATTGTTAAACATGTCTGGCTCACACCTATTGTAGAAGTTTCAATATAGCACAAGATGCAAAAATGATCAAAGGCTCAACGTATGCTAAAGTTTGACCAATTCGCAGAACGCCCTGTCTTCCTGTAATGAGGCCTGTGTGAAGCCGCTCTGTTCTGATAAGGGCCACCATCACTAGTTTGTCGTGGATCATATTTCTCAGATCTGAAAAGACATTAAGATTCCAAGCTACACATTCAGCGAATCAAGCCAACACCTTTCAAGTCTTGCGTCATTACGTGGCCTTCATAATCAAAGGTTACACGCCGAGAAAGAGTAAAATTAATTTAATACCAGATACCAGCTGTGTTAGTGTTACAGAAGCAAAAAAATTGGTAATAACTTGCATCCAGATTGTCGACTGGATAGATGCAAACATTATCTTTAAGAGTGAGATAATCGGGAATTTGCAGACAACTTGCAAGAATTCTACAAAACGTCCTTCATTTCCGTATGATTGCAGTGGAGCTATGGCAAAGATTATTTTAATCGGGTGATTATCCCACGACCCGGGCATGAGACAGCAGACTGCGTTTGCAGAGAAATGCCAGACATCTACATAATCGTCATACCTACATAGATGACTATTAAAATTCCCCTTCCATATTCTATCGTTTCTTCTTTACGGAAAGGTTTGGTTGTTTAACGACACCCTAAGACACTGATCGTTTAGCGGCTAATAGGTCTCACATGTGCCATTTTGCGACTCGTGGTCTTTAAAGCAAATCTGCTACCGCCACATGGACTACACGTTTTCCGATTACGGGTCTTTTATAAGCACTCTTCCACAAACAGGATAGCACATACCGCGCGGCCTTTCTATAAATCATTAGTGGACCACAGGTCAGTGCAAGTGGTGTGCACCTACCTACTGATCCTTGCGGAACACTCACTCTGGGTTGAAACTGGAGTCGAGATTTAAAATTCTTTGCCTGGATTGAGATCCGTAAGTCTGACGGATTAACCATGACACCCCCCTCCCTCTCCTGTGCGCGCGCGTTTGTGTGTGTGCGTGTGTGTTAGTGTGTGTGCGTGCGTATGTGCATGTCTGGGTTCTTGTGTGCCTGCGTTTGTGCGTGTGTTTGCGTGTGTGTGTGTGCATATGTGTGTGTGTGTGTGTGTGTGCATGTGTGTGTGCATGTGTGAGTGCGCGTGCGTGCGTGTTAGTGTGTGTGCGTGCGTATGTGTGTGTGCATTTCTTGGTTCATATGTGCCTGCTTTTGTGCGTGTTTTTGCGCGTGTGTGTGTGTGTGTGTGCGTGTTAGTGTGCGTGCGTGCGTATGTGTGTGTGCATTTCTGACTTATTTGTGCCTGCGTTTTTGCGTGTGTTTGTGTGTGTGTGTTTGTGCGTGCGTACATGTGCGTTCGTGCGTGCGTGCATGTCCATAATTTGTAACAATTTTCTACATGTAATTGCATTATTTGTTTCAACCGATTCAATAATTATTTCACATCGCATCTCATGTGGGCGCTTTACTAATTGAGTTACGTCCCCTTTCGAGCAGAGCAGAACACTTTTAACAGTGATTTATGGGTGCAAGCAAGCGGTCATATGTCTATATGCAATATATCTTCAAGAGAGTTATGCAAAGAAAAATACGTGATAATATTGTATGCATTATATATTTTTCTTTCTGGTGACCATGTTGATAAAATGGTTGTGTAAAATTACACATTTCCTGAATTATACAGTAGTGGTTCCAGTGGTGGTGATTTAGGGGGGTCCAGGGGTTCGGAGCTCTCCCCATTAATCACAATTTTTTTTTTTTACATTTTACGCATGAAAGGGCGTGACAATTAAACATTACCAATCACATTCGGAACCCCATTTCAAAAATCCTGTATCCACGCCTGTTAAATATATCTTTTATACTTTTTATGCTACGTTTTTAAAATATTTTTTTTAAACGTTTAATGCACTGACAAAAATTGTCTATCACTTTTATTTCAAAAACTGTTATCCTTTCTATTCTTCGTCGAATAAATATAGAATAACGTCATGCTACAAAAATGATAATTTTTAAAATCTCACAATAAAAAAAAAAGTAAAGTTTGTTTTATTTAACGACGCTTCTAGAACACATTGATTTTTATCTTATCATCAGCTATTGGACGTCATACATATAGTCATTCTGATATATGTTTTTAGAGTAAACCCGCTGCCGCCACATAGTCTACTCTTTCTGATAAGCAGTAAGGTACGATGCAACAAATTTCTAAAAGTGTCCATTAATGTATTTTTATGAATGTCAGGGTATGTACTTTCCCACAGACAGGACATACCACGGTATTTGATGAACCTCTAGGTTGAAACGGAAAACAGCCCAAACTGCAAATTGGTCCACTGAGAAGGATCGATCCAACGACCGACCGGTTTACAAGCGGACACTCTACCGTTTGAGAGACATTCCGATCCTTGACTGTCAAACACTCACACCAAACAAAATTGTTTCCTTATAATATACATATTTATCAATATTCTGGAACCATCAGACCCCTTTTACAAATTGTGTTACAGAAACTAATTTTAAGGCCCCTACACGAAAAACCATCTAGTCTACTAATCCCCCCACCAACCCCCTCCACTTGGACTCTAATGAGATTTGATATGATTTTTAATAAAATAGCAGTTTATTCTTTACGGATTTAATGAAAGTTGTGGACTACAACATGAAACTGAGAAAAGTCGAATAGGTCCTCTACAAGGAATCGATCCGACGACCTTCTAATGGATTAACACCAATGTAACCCAAATCACTAAGCTGCCATCACAACGACCCACACAAACAACTCAAATGCTAGAACCCAAAGTATTTAAAGTTTCACGTTCAAACATGTAAGTGTTAACTTTGCCTGCGCGGTCTTCAAATATTTCCGCTCAAGAGTGAGAAATGTTTGTCTTCAATCAATAACCTTGGTAATGATTTTATTGATTCTTTCATTAAAGGGACAAGGAAAATGTCTGCACCCACTTTAATCTTAATTACAGTGGAAATCTATCGCTATAACGTTGTTGTATTGTACGCGGATTGCAGTCAAATGGCCGCTTTACCAATCAATATGGAACATGTTCTGAGTGCCACGCTTCCAATCAGCGGTTGACGTTAATATTGTGGGTCGGCATATTAACCGTCACTGTCGACGATTAATAATAACGTGAAACAAAAGTATCATGGAAATTAATTAGGAAGTTAGTAAATTGTTCTGTTGTTGATATTTCCCTCACAAATCTAAACTGTCATGTTTCTTCTGGGGGATTTTCTAAACGAATTTGAATACTTCCATTTCATGATAATTTCGACGCAAGTTTAAACTTTGTTGTTGATATTTCCTATACAAAACAAAATTGTTCTTGTTTCTCCTTCTTCCCCCTTTCTATCTCCCGCTCTCCCTCTCTCTCTCCCTCCCTCTCCCTCTCCCTCTCTCTCTCTCTCTCGCTCTCTCTCTCTCTCTCTCTCTGTCTCACTCTCTCTATGTATCTCCCTCTTTCTGTCTCTCTTTCTCCCTTTTTCTCTCTCTCTCTCTGTCTCACTCTCTCTAATTATCTCCCTCTTTCTGTCTCTCTTTCTCCCTTTTTCTCTGTATTTCTCTCTATTTCTTTCTTTCTTTCTCTCTCCCTCTGTCTCTCTCTCTTCTTCTTTCTCTCTCTCCCTCTTTCTCTGTGTCTCTCTCCCTCCCTCTCTCTCCCTCTTTCTTTCTTTCTTTCTTTCTCTTTTTCTCTCCCCTCTCTCTATTTATAAAAGTGTATTGAAGACTTAATCTCCTGTCATTTGTACATGTATAGATATCAATGTGGTTTACTGTATTTGTGTGGTTATGTATAAAAAGACGACATTAAAAAAAACATCTGAATTGTTCTGGTGATCCTGCCTAGGACCTGTTTAGCATCAGATTTCCTTCTATCAGTCCAATGGGATTTAGAGGTGGGCGGTCCATAAACATTTGTTGCAGAGGTTCCAGCAAATCAGCACGATTTGTAATATGATACTCTCAATTTTGAGAAACGGATGATTTCAATAAAGGACTCGTCTAACAAAATCTCTATGGCAACAAAATATACACGACATATCTTTCTGAAAAGAACATCTCTGCACAAGGCCAAAAGAAAATCATAATTTTTTTTAACGATACCCCTTCACATCGTTAATTCAGCAACATGACGTATTCTGTGATTCGTGGTCTTTAGAGGAAAACCGCCATATTGTCTACTCTTTCCAATTAGCAGCAAGGGATCTTTTTAATGTGTTTTCCCAAGGACATGACAGCACATACCACGGCCATTGATAAACCAGTTATGGACCACTGGTCGGTGTACGTGGCTTACACCTAACTTTTGAGCCTTTGCAGAGCACTCACTCTAGGTTGGAGCCAGTATCAAGATAACAAATTTCATGTTTTTATCCCAGTACCTACCAGGCCCGAGACCAACAGCTTAACCACTTCGCCTCTGAGGTGGTAGTGGCTGTATTTATGTTCGTGTTTATACCCAATTAAGGTTCAAGCACCCTGTCCTGGGCACACAACTCAGGTTCCTGTGCTGTCTGTCCAGGACAGAGGTTAGTGTTAGTAGCAAACACGAAACCCGCTGCTTTTTGATAAACAGCAAGGGATCCTTTATATGCACTATCCCACAGACAGAATAGCACATACCACGGCCTTTGTTAAACCAGTTGTGGAGCATCGGTCGGTGTGTTATACACCTACCCAATGAGCCTTACGGAGCACTCACTCTGGGTTGGAGCCGATACTGAGATTAAAAACCCCATGCCTTGACTGAGGTTTGATCTCAGTACCTACCAGCTTCGAGTCCGATAGCTTAACCACTGCGCCACGGAGACCGGTAGGGGGAGGGCCTAACAGATCTAGATGAGGGGACTAACATATCTAGACACGAGGCGTTGAGTTTAAATTGGATACGAGGTTATATCTGATTCAGAAGTATTGGGCGGGTGTGTGTGGGGGGGAGCGGGGGAGGGGGGAGCCTCCGAGTCTTCCCTGTTCCGCTGTCCCTGCACATTTATGTTTCTAGGATTCAAGTTGACTTTTGTCTTTTTACAGAAAAATAATAAAGGGTATATAACGTACTTAACGAATAGAAATGACATTTAAAAGAGTTCTGCGAATGACATTTAACAATTTTTTTTAAAGTGAATTGTAAACATCACAAATCGGGACGTTGTTGCGTATGATGTTAATGAAGCTTAGACACGCAATCATTAGATACGGACTGGTGTATGAGGTGTAAAATAACATTACTTACAGCAATAATGTACATTGTGTATGAGGTGTAAAATAACATTACTTGCAGCAATACTATACACCGTTAACTAACACCCTGAACCGCTGCTGATTCATCATAGAGCTGTTTGCAGTGACACTACAACACAATGAAAACAGTAACATCAGTAAGTTAGTAACAGTTTGTGAAAATAGAACATGTATTAAATTTAGAATTTGATACTGAAAAGCTTTGCGTTCAGGGCAGGGTTATCTTCTATTATTTTTGGTATTTTTAAAAGCGTCAATTTAAAAAAAAAAAAAAAAAAAAATCCGAAACCCCCTAGCATTTTGCCTCACAAGAAAAAGGACCCAAGCTACGCCAATGAGACCATTCGCAAACGTTTTTAACATAATTATATTAATAATGGCCGCTGATTTGCCGTTGAACAAACATTCCTCTCAATAAAACTATTGACTCAAATGCTGCACATAATAACTGTGGCATTGCCATGATCTGAAAGTCTCCTGATTTTGTGGACAGGTGGTTGCTTGTATTTATTTTCGTGCTTATATCCAATTAAGGTTCAAGCACGCTGTCCTGGACACACAACTCAGGTTCCTGTGCT
>JAULBS010053067.1:0-23300 GCA_032355785.1 Symmetromphalus regularis | reverse complement strand
GACTTATTGAAGGTTAAGATAGGAAAATGTATTTTTTATGATCACGATGACTTATTGAAGGTTAAGATAGGAAAATGTATTTTTTATGATCACGATGACTTATTGAAGGTTAAGATAGGAAAATGTATTTTTTATGATCACGATGACTTATTGAAGGTTAAGATAGGAAAATGAATTAAGGCATGTGCATCACTCAGTGTGGTGAAGCATGTCAATTGTTGGCACATGGATTACAGAACCACATGTTCATGTGGGTGGGGCAGATAAATGCGTTTATAGAAAGCAATGTCTCACTTTAAAGATAAAAGAAAATGTTGAAGCACCTGTTCTGGAACTGTTGCATGTTTTTACGTGTGTTCTATCAGTTTATTCTAATGTTGAAGGTTTTTAGCACTTTTAATTAACTCCTTTTTTAATAGCTTTATTAAAGAGTAGCTTATTTTTGACATCCATTATTACAAATACTGATATAAAATGATTTTATTTGGAATAATTATAAAATAAATTTCTGGTTACTTTACTTGCATAAAGCTTACTTGTGGGTGGATGTTATTGTTTACTTAATTATCTTGGGAATAGATTCCGGCACAATTTATACTCAAGGATATAAGGTTCGCTAAAACATTTTATTCTTGGAATGAGATTTGATTCGAGCTCCAGGTTTAATAGGGACTGGGTATTTTTTCTGCATTGTTACATTAGCGTGTTTTTTTGTTTTTTTTAACAAAACTTGAAAACATTGAATAATCAAGCATTGACTGTTGTTTGTCAAACATTTATTAATTCAGACACGTCAACTGTGAGCCAGCCTCCAATGGGTTTTGAACCACAGTCCTAAGCTTGTGATTCTGATGTCCTACCACTGGACCACTGAGTAAAACAAAAGTTGGTTTTATTTAATGACGCCTCTAGAGCACATTGATTTTTATCTGATCATCGGCTATTGGACGTCAATCATATGGTCATTCTGACATATGTCTTTAGAGGAAACCTACTGTTGCCACATAGGCTACTCCTTCTGATAAGCAGCAAGGTATCTTTTATATGCTCCATCCCACAGACAGGACAGCACATACCACTGCATTTGATAAACAAGTTGTGGATCACTGGTTGGAACGGAAAATAGCCCAAACTGCAAATGGGTCTACTGATGGACCACTGAGAGTCACTGTTACATGAGTGATGCTATATGACATTTTAATAACACAAACATCCCCAAGTTATGACACCCTTGGCAAATATGTCCAGTATTTTGCTAAGTACATGATAGCTGCAATGGGTAAGAGAAGCGTTTTGAAATGATGTGTATGAGAAAACACTTGTTGTGTGGAGAGTGTATAGTGATTCCAGCTCTTCAGTGTGTGATCATCTCTCACTTGCCTGCAGGTGAACTCTTCAGACAGAGTACTTGAGGCTTCACACACACAGACTCATTACATCAGACAGCCCACGGTTGATAATATACAATACTGATCAAACATATCCCATATAAAATTATAAAATGTCTGGCACAAATTTTGAGATGGACATTGCTTACAAATATGCAGCTTAACCTGACAGTATCCTATATAAAACTGCTATTGCATAACCAGACCTGATGTTGGGCATTGAACCATTACTTCTTCTTCTTTTCGTTTGCCATAAACCTTTCACACTTGGAGAGCAGTTCTCGAGATGAAGCTGGTGGTCTTCTGTAGCACATCCACAGGCTCATACAGCTTTTCTTGAATGGCGGCAGGCGTCTGCCAGATCTTCTCTCTCAGCAACTGGTGGGTTCTGCAGTCACAGAGAATGTGCTCTGTGGTTTGTTCTGCTTTCCCACAGGGGCACATGGGTGATAGTGTTTGCATCATGGGCTATGGCTTCAACTTTGGCTCTGTAGTTTGTGCAGTGGAGGCCTGTTGAACCTTTACTATAATATAATGATTAGTCTTTTTAAATTAACATTTACCTAGCATACTGAACATTTAATTAACATTTACTTAGAAAATTGGACATTTAAATTATCTTTTTATAGGAACAATATGCATCACTGATTAAAAGTATGTCTGTAAAGTAAAGTTTGTTTTATTTAATGTCGCCTCTAGAGTACATTGATTTTTATCTTATCATCGGCTATTGGACGTCACACATATGGTCATTCTGACATATTTATTTAGAGGATGCCACATAGGCTACTCTTTCTGATAAGGAGTAAGGTGTCTTGTATATGCTCTATCCCACAGACAGGACAGCACATACCATGGCATTTGATGAACCAGTTTCGGACTTTGGTTGGAACAGAAAATAGCTCAAACTAAAATGATGTTTGATGCAGTACCTTATTTTGACTTTATACACAATGTGAAAAAAATACATGACAAATGAGAGCTGGTGTTAATGGTTAAGGAGTTTTCTTTCCATGTTACAACCTACCTGGCTTCACTATATTGTTTTGATTTATGAGTGTGTAATGTCAAAATGACTTTCTTTATAAACATTTCTGGCACAATGACAGTTTTGTTCATGCTTGCTTTAACATAACCATTACATGTTTTTTTTTTCTGTTTTTTTTCATTTTGTCTCATCTATGCTTCATCTAAACCATAGATAAAATAAACTAAGTAGATATATTAATGTTTTTCTAAATCTTTTAAAACGAAGAATCATTTCTAGCATTACTGTTTTCACTTTAAATTCTCATCTTTAAACCAAGTAAGAATCTAATAATCCAAAACAGTGTTAGGCAATTATCTTACAGAGATTAAACATTCCCTGAAGCATTAACTAGCATGTAACTCATCAGCAGAGCTTTCAGATGCAATATTTATTAGTTCTGTAAGAATTATTCAAAGAAAATTATATTTGACAGAAATTCAAAAACAAATGTTAAGCTTCTTCATTTGTGTTACATCAGAAAGTTGTTTATCTCTTGCTTCCTCACTCACTGTTGTATATCAGTAATAGTCTGCATTCAAAGGATTCTCTCATTTTTTCTTTATCTTTGGAGAACCTCTTGCTTATATCACAGCCTGTAGGAAGGGGGGAATCTGGGAGAGCATGTGCTTCTCACTTGTAAGCTTTTTTTTCACATTATTGTTTGCCATTGTAATCAAAATCTGATATAGAGTTTGTACTAGATTCATCAGTACCCCCTCACCAAAAGTCATTCCTATGGACCTGTATCATGATATTTTAACTCAGGTTATTAAAAAAGCAGCTGTGTAATTTTCATTTCCCCTGTTGTTTATTGCATATGTTTATAGTGCAAGAACATACCATGAGACAAGACAGTATGGAGGTCATATGATATTCTTGCATGCGTAAAATCTGTTCATGTAGATAGAAAACTACAGTTCTTCTCTCAACAACCAGCCACAGTTGTGTGCAGTACTGATATTTTGCCCTCGAAAGCATTGCCAAAATATTATTAATGATTTTTGTTCTTATACTTGTTGTGTTCAGTGTAAATAGATAGAAAAACATTGACAAATGCTTAGTAGAAGATTCTGTTTTGTTCAATATGACTAAACTACAAAACTGAAATTAGTTACAAAGATTCCATCAATAATTTCCGTTTTTGAGTTATCAAATATTCAGAGGCATATAGCAAGTGAGAGTCGAGAAGGACAATCTGTGTAAATAGATAGAAAAACATTGACAAATGCTCAACAGAAGATTCTGTTTTGTTCAATATGACCAAAATATAAAACTGAAATTAGTTATAAAGATGCCATCAATAATTTCTGTTTTTGAGTCATCAAATATTCAGAGGCATATAGCAAGTGAGAGGCAACAAGGGCAATTGTCCCCAGGCACAAGGTGAAAGAATGCAAAATTCTTCTGATATATGATCAAAATATTAAAAAGGTACGGGTGCCAAAAGTGTACTTGCCCCCGGGCAATAGGAACACTTGCTATGGCACTGAAAATATTTATAAGTTCATTGGGATCATCTGTAAAGTCTTTAGTATTACCTGTAGATGATTAAGATCACCTAAATATCTCATGAAGTATTCACAGGTTATTAGAACAATCTTCATGTGCCAAGAAACATCCCTACGTTCCTAAGGATCATCTTTGGATCCCCAGGATTATTTGGAGATAGTGTCATCTAGAAAGGGCTCTTTATGTATAAGTTCCTAGGAATAAGAAAACTGTTTTGCTATCCAGATATCCATTTCATCCGTTAGATCATTATGATTACCTAAGATGCTCGGAATTACTTGTAGATCATTAAAATCTTTTACAGATGCCCTGAAGTAATTCTAGAGGTCTCTAGACGTGTCTCTTGTTTGTTAACATCATCTAGAGGCAGTAGGAAATATTTGTAGCTTTTCAGCATTCTTTAGAGATCTTCACCATTATTTTTAGATTATTAGGATCAGCTAGAGATCCCAGGAGGTATAACCCAGAAATATATTTTGTTTATTAGCATCAATTAGATGGTGCTACTGAGTATACAGAGCTTGTTGGTATTATCCAAGATCTTGAAACAAAAACAAATTGTAATTTCATTATGGCATAATTTATTTGTCAAGTACTACACTTCCTATTTACCTCACATGATGGCTGTAGTAAATAAATGTTCTTTGGTACTGATTGTTTATGTTTGGCAGCAATAAATAACCATCCAAACATATGTGTGGTTATGTGTTGACTAGACCTACTCAATGTTTAGCAAACAGTTCTCTTCTGAAGCTCTGGCAGTGTTACTACACCACGTCATCAGCTTACAACCATCAGCAAAACTTCCTTGTTTGAAGACAGCCACTCATGCCTGCCCATGGATGATGAACTGATAACAGAAACATGCTAGAAATAATGCACCAGTGTCAGATGTGATTACTGTCTTGATTTCCTGATGATAAATCCATCATACCTTTCTGCCATATGTCATTTTATTACAGCCAGATCACATAGTTACTTGCTAGATGAGACAGTTTAAAGTTATCTATACATTTCAAATATTCTTGTTTATTTGTGAAAAGGAAGTACATGCTGGTTTATCTAAATCTGGGGCTCTGTTTAAGTTAAAAGCATAGTCAGAGATTAGTGTCTGTTGTTTTTATTTCTTGCTGATTTATCTAAATCTGGGGTTTATTTGTGAGAAGGAGGTACATGCTGTTTTATCTAAATCTGGGGTTTATTTGTGAAAAAGAAGTACATGCTGGTTTATCTAAATCTGGAGTTTATTTGTGAGAAAGAGGTACATGCTGATTTATCTAAATCTGGAGTTTATTTGTGAGAAGGATGTACATGCTGGTTTATCTAAATCTGGGGTTTATTTGTGAGAAAGAGGTACTTGCTGGTTTATCTAAATCTGGGGTTATTTGTGAGAAGGACGTACATGTTGATTTATCTAAATCTAGGGTTTATTTGTGAGAAGGATGTACATGCTGGTTTATCTAAATCTGGGGTTTATTTGTGAGAAGGATGTACATGCTGGTTTATCTAAATCTGGGGTTTATTTGTGAAGAGGAGGTACATGCTAGTTTATCTAAATCTGGTGCTCTGTTTATGTTAAAAGCACAATCACAGATTATGGTCTGTTGTTTTTATCTCTTGCTGCTTAAGAATGATTACTGAAACATGTGGGATTGCAAGAGATGATGAAAGAAGTACAATATGCAGAAAATGAAAAAATGGAGTCCACTTAAGAATAAAAATAAAAACAAAATGTTAAATGCACCAACAAAAATATGCACCATGTTGACAACAAGAAAAATGTTTTAGAACATGTTTATTGAATTAAGTTGCTGAAAATCCATACATTAACTTGAATGAGTCTTAATAATAAACTGAGACAAATTATCAAATAAATTTGTAATTATAAATTACCCTTTTAATTGAGAAAGACCTTTTGCTGCTAATTGAATATTAACATGTGACAATAGACCATGTGTATGTGATTGATACCTATTAGTCTTTTAACAAACAATACATGTGTTCTAGATATCACAGTATATTGAACAGGTATTCATTATATTATTTTTCTGCTACTTTCCCTGTGCAATCAGATCAACCTGTTTCCCCCAATTAATTACAATAAATTATTTTAACACAACTTGCTGCAGCGAAGCTTGTTCACTTGATAAACACTAACCAACTTGAACAAAATAATCTAAATCACCTCTAAAAAATTAATGTCTACTTGTAAGAAATGAACACTTATGTTTTTAACTTTTATTCTTTGTGTAAAGGTGTACTTTTTTTTGTGAATACCAGTGGCGATTCTAAGAGAAGGGAAAGGGTTATTTTATTCCTCCAATCAAAATGGGGTATTGCAATAAAAATTGACCATAAAAAGGAATTTTGTGCAACTCTTAATTTTTTAATTGCTTCATTTGTTATTGAAAATGTTTATATGTGACAACAGTTTTCATAGCTTAATACATTTTCTTTCCATATAATTGCTGTTTCCATAAAAAAAAGTTCTCCAACAAACAACATAAAAAATGTAATGTCTCAGGCTTTTCCCCAGTCATATAAGGTGCTTTTTATCAATGTCATTTCTTTATTTTTCTCTTTTTCTTTTTTTTACCTCAGACACTTTTTGAATATTTTCTTTCAGAATTTATCCAAGAAAATTATCACCCTGAACCATATTCTAGAAATGAGATTGCTGTTCCTATTTTAATCAATAATCCAGTATTCTTTTCTACATAAAATTACATTCCACTTGCAATAGTTTGTTCACAGAACATATATTATTTCTGACAGTGGGATGTCATTAAAGAAACATTGTTTCCATTTCCTGCTCATCCTGCCATACCATTGACACTGATTACTATTCTGTTTTGTCTCATTGTTTCATAGTTCTATGTACTTCCTGCTGCTTATTATGTCCACATTTCATTGATTAGTATCAATTATTCACTTGTACACAAGTAGTATACAAGCTTACTCATGCAGACAGTTTAGGAAAATCGAACATTTTGATTTAATAAGGTTGTACAATAAACAGTAAAATAAAATATGCTGCCTGCCATTTACAAAGACAATAGTAGCCTATTATAGTAATTTTATCAAAGAATAGCATCCCACTGGTGTAGGAAGAGTGGGGGGTGGGAGGGTAAGGGCAAGGGGGGCATGTGTCCCATCAATTTTTAGATATTTTGTATATATTTATTCATTTTCCATTGTAAATATATGTATATGTCTGTGTGTGCCCTCCCACCCCACTTTTCGGCACCTTCCTACTCTACTGCAACCAGTTGCACAAAGAAGACCTGTGTAAATAATAGTCATGATATCTTTTCTGAAATCCTGTCATGTAGTCTACCCTCCAATGGCAAAATCTAGTAACTTAAATTCTGGTTTTTAATTTTTTTTTATGTAATGTAACTCTTTATTTAGCAGCTAGTTTATACCTGGCTTATTTGTCAATGATTTATTACAAACTGAACTGGGGTTAGCTTGTTTTTCCAATTTCAAATTCTAATAAGTCAGTGGATGAGTCAGCAGAATCTTCATCATCAAAATGCCAGAACCAATATTCCACCAAAAATACCATGGACAAAAAATAGCTTAAAATTTCTGACAGACAATAGTTTTTAAGTAATTATAACCTTGTTAGACTGCTATCAACCAGTCCTTGATTAGGATCAACTTTATTATTTTACCTTTGTCTCAAAAAAAAAGAGTAAAATATGAACTATTAGGTTACCCCTAGGGAGGATAGTAGTAGTAGTAGTAGTAGTAGTAGAAGTAGTAGTAGTAGTAGTAGTAGTAGTAGTAGTAGTAGTAGAAGTAGTAGTAATAATACGAGTATATTTTTAAAATCTATTAAATCTTAAAATATGTTTATTTGTCTTAAATGATAATTACGTTTAATGATAATTATGTTGTAAAACAGGAAACAAATTAGATATATTATCTTAAAATTTACTCCCTCAAAGATGGAAGCTCATTTATTAACCATATCTAATAAGCCATCTGTTGAACTACGATGGCACTACTCCAATCACAAAGTGTATGGTTCTGTTTTTCATAATAGACAAAAAATAAAAAATAGAGAAAATATAAAGAAAGAAACCAGCCCCCCCACCCCCCCACCCCATGTCTAATATTTTGATATAATTGTTACGACCTACCGGCATCAGAATCATATACGTAGTACAGCTCTGGCCAATGGTGGATTTCTATAAGCCTAATAACAGCGTCTATGAATGGTGGACTCATTGTGATATCATAGTGGTACTGATCGTTGCCATAGGCACGTGACGTCGATGCTGTGATGTAAGGCACGTTCAAGGCGTGGCTAAACGACTCTATAGTGTTGTAGATCAGTGCGTTGCTCACACCAACGACTGCCACGACGCCACTCTCGATCATTTTACACACTGCAAGAAAACGTTTGCTTAGATGTTTGAATTTGCTTTTATGTTATAAAGTTTGTTTTATTTAACGACGCCTCTAGAACACATTGATTTAGGTTTTATCATCGGTTATTGGACGTCAATCATATGGTCATTCTGACATATGTATTTAGAGGAAACCCGCAGCCGTCACATAGTCTACTATTTACGATAAGCAGCAAGGGGTCTTTTATATGCACCGTCCCACAGACAGGACAGCACATACCACGGCCTTTGATAAACCAGTTGTGGACCACTGGTAGGAACAGAAAATAGCCCAAACTGCAAATGGGTCCACTGAGAAGGATCGATCCGACGACCGACCTGTTCACAGGCAGACATGCTACCGTTTGAGCTACATCCCGCTCCCTGTTTGTTTAGAGATACCTCAGCACTGTGGTTACATTAATTAGAAACTCCTGGTGCCTAGCTTCCACAAAACATATATGCAGGTACACACCTGCGTACCACATGAGAATACAAATATTTTTCTTATGTATGTTTTGTGTGGGGGTGGGGAGGGGTGGGGGGGGGTGGGCACAGCCAATAGCGTTTTATTCCATCGCCGAAAAAGTCTGCATTCCACCTGAAAATGCCAAGCTAGGCTGCTGAACTGGTGGTATTTGTGATACGTGGTTCACAGAAGAAATCTGCTACCACCATATAGGCTATTCTTTTTCGATTAACAGCAAAGGGTCTTTTATAAGTGCTTTCTCACAGACAGGATTGCACATACTGTGGCCTTTCTTATCCAGTCATGGACTACTATTGGGAGCGAGAAATAGCTCAATGGGATCTCCAGTGACCACTCATACCCCAGGTAAACACTTTACATGTGAGCTACATCCCACTCCATAGCTATTAGGTGTCGAGCACTGCAACCACATGGTCTACTCTTTTCAATTAGCAACAAGAAATCATTTACATACACTTTCCCACTTTTCAGCACATACCACAGCTTTTGATGAACCAGATGTGGACCACTGGTTAGAATGGAAAGAGCCCAATAGGTCTATTGACAAAGATAATTTTTTAGTTTTGTTTAACGACACCACTAGAGCACATTGATTTATTAATAATCAACTATTGGATGGCAAACGTGGTTATTTTCACATGTAGTCAAGTGTGAGCCAGCCTCCAACAGGTTTTGAACCACTGTCATCAGCTTGAGAGTCCGCTATCCTACCACTGGACCACAGAGGCTCTATTGGGAGGGATCAATAATAGGATGCTAAAAAGCGAGATAAACAAGCGATATGTAATTCACACCTTTAGAGTTCTCTGTAGAGCCTTCAAGTGTTTTAACTTTTGTAACTCGACCTCTGACCCGGCCATGTCCAATACATCTCTGGTATTAATCTGACTGCGTCGCAGTTTGTCCCGATCTAAACCCGTAATTGTCATGTGCTTCTCATGCATCAAGCGATAAAAATCTGTTAGGTCATCAATAGGCTCATCAAACCCTGGAAATAATTTAAACTAGCTATGTGGGAGCCGGCAAACACTCATTCTGTAATTTTTCTTTTAGAAAAACAAAAATGATATAAATTAACATGTAATTATTTTTTGGAAGATACTAATGAAATACTAGGCGATAGGATTTCCAATTTAATGGGAAAACACTTTTCCGGTTCTGTGCTTTTGGATCATGGGAACCCATTGGAACTTTTATTGGTAATCCAAAATAACACAACAGTGATACGAAAATCTTGGGAAACGAAAATTTGGTTCCATGATTTTGTTGACACGGTATTTACATACTACCGATAACGATTGTTACCGTGAAATCCTATGGCCTGTATAACAGTAAGGTGTGTTACATTATTTCTACCTTATTCATTTTATATATATTTCTAAAATGTGATATAAACACAAACTGGTCCATGATTTGATGAAAGGAAAGAACATGTCTTCTATAATAATGGTGCAAGTAAAAATTCCACCATATTTTCAAATAATTTAATTTCAATCAAAAAAAATGCAGAGGTGTTGGGTTTGGAAAAGTCAGAAAACCAAACCAAATCACCTTAATGCAGAAAAGATGTCCCACATAAAAATCATTATTTAAACATGGGCTCTAATTGTTTCATATTTTACAAAATTTCATTAATCTTCTAGATACTGAAGGTGGCTTTTCTAAACACTCCATTGTAAAACTATATACCAAAAGGGTTAGCTTGGAAAATCCATATTTCCCATCTTTTTAATTGAATATTGATTTGAAATTTTTCTCATTAACATCTGGTACAAACTTCATGCTTAAATATGGCCAATTTAAAACATGCTATCCCATTCAGGTTTTTGATTGAAAAGAATTTTTTTTGGTGAAATGTTTTAGCATATCGTATACGAAAATGTTTGCAAATAAAATATACCACAAAAATCACGAACATAGTGCCACGAATTCAATTACATGCGAACTTATTTCCGGTTTGGCTGTAAACACCATACCATATATTTAGCACTAAGTTTCTGGCTAGGTCACGTGATAAGCAACATTTCTTACTAAAGTGGATTTCAGTTTTGTTTGTTTTTACAAAGATTATATGTGATTACTAGTATTCAACAATAATTGTGAATTATATTCTTAGTTAATCTGAATGGAAACTTGTGGGTATTATCAATAAAGACTAATTGTATTTGCATAATGCGCATGTGTTCAATCGATAATATGTCTTATCGGAAACACATATAACACATGGATAGTTTGCTGAGAATGTATTAAGTGTATAAATGAAAATGTAACTGAAAGTAGTTTGGTCAATGTAGCTCTTTTTATTCTGTTTCTTTTTATTACTTGGGAGCGTGGTTGCAAAAATAATTCCTCGCTAAAATGTAAAATGAAAGGTTGATCGTGAATTATTTTAGCTTCGAAAATATTTGCGTATACGGTAACACGACCAGCAACAATGATGTCACATTATGATTATTTTGTGGAAATAATAGCTATTTCTTACTAATAATTTGACAGAAATTTGTAATTTTACAGTCAACAAAATTTTATGACATGGTCACATATTTAAATAATTTTCTTTTTTTGTACACATATTTTGGTAATTGCAACAGTGAGTGAAGATAATTAGGTAAATACCTGACCCTTAATTGTAAGCATTCATAAATATGGCAGTTTTGTTAATTTTCGATCACCGAATATGCCAATATATTGGGCAAAAATGACCACAAAATTATAATAATAATATTTATATACATTAGTTTTCCATTCATGACATATGAAGAAAAGTGATTTAAACCTGAAATTTGTCAAAATTAATTCAGTAGTCTAAAGGTTAAGACAAACATCAAATACTTTGACAACAGTTTCAAACTGGTTTTAAACTGTTGTCCCATGTAATATATAATTATATTACCTTTATGACGAAACTCAACAGCATCATCAGCCTCAGAGTTTGCTGTCAATGGTGCTGCTGCTGCTGCAGTGGATGCAATGGACATGTTAGAGGATGTATGATTTGCAGGCACGATGGTGCTGCCATCTGATGACACACTGGATATAGATTGAAGGCTGCCCAATGCTCTGTGACTAGTATCATCTGCATCGTCTTCACTCTCACTGTAGTACTGGTCTACAAAACACAAAATAACATTGTATGAACCCTTATTACCCACCAGTTGAAGATATAGGTGTTGTGTAAAAATATCATATCATACTCGTTTTGTTGCATACTGGGGAGGGCCAAGAGGGAACATGCCCCCCTGCCCCACTTGTGAGCTTTATTATTTTTTTATCACATTAATATTTGCCATTATAACCAAAATCCGAGTTTGTACCCCACCCCATGTTGTTCCTACGGGCCTGATTGATGTCATGCATATTAACTATAATGTTAAGTTGAGATTACCATAGCAACAATGCTTTAATTTATTTTTCTAACAATATATCCTTTGATGATGGGTTGTTAATAAATAAAATACTGAACTACTTCCTGTGTTATACAGTTTACATGACAACTTATGTATTTTCAGTTGTATATCACAAGAAACAGCAGGTGCTGTTCCAAAAATATCAATATATGCTTATTGTTATTAAATTGCTATAGTAGTGTCATAGCAGAATCATTTAAGGACAGCAATTAGTTACTATAGTAAATATGTGTGAATTTCAATGGCTGAGCTAGTGATGTCAATTTGAGTAAAGAAATTTGTTAACTTACTCTGCATTCCAAGTCCCTGAGATTTTGCTTCTGGCTTAATAAACCCACCAGTTGTGATAAGCTTGTTTGTGTCAAAACTAATTGCAGCTAATCCCATCTTGTTCATCCATCTAAAATCAAATACAAATACACTCTCAGTGAGTGACATAATACAGATATTAAAGAAATGCTGAAGTCCACAGAACAGCATATAAAATGGATTAATGTTTTTCAGGAATAAGAATGTTACAATAAAATGTTTAATACATACATGGATTTAGGATTAATGAACATTATAAACACGGATTCTTTCGCACACGCATGAACAAGAATGATGTGCAAGAAATCTGTGTGATGAGAATTGTGACATAGGACACGAACAAAAACAAAGTTATATAACTGGTGTTCATGTGGGAGCTGTAGGCCAATGGACACGGTTGCGTAACTTTGTTCAGTTTTTAAAGTCAGAGATTACACATTTCTGGTTTAATTTGGATTATTTTCAAAGCAAATACAGTAGCATCCACAAAGTTCTTACTAGTACATATTAGTTTATTTTCTTCAGATATTTAACTGTAATTCAGCGATGCAAACATTTATTTTAATTGTGTTGGTAAATGCCAAAACATCACCGATAAAAACCTAAAAAATGGTGACAAATGGGTCGCATGACCAGTGAGAACATTGCACACTACCATAAGATTTTTTAAAGTGCATTTCTGTGTTATTTCTATGTCATAACATGTTGTTATCACAATATCAGAAGAGGCAAAGGAATAGCATTTTTAAAAAGTATAATTAGTTAATAATCATTCAGCCACTAAATATTTGTATGTTGACTACTAATATTTTTAGCTATGCAACTTCAAACCTATACCCAGTGTGATGACTGATGTTACTTTTTTTGCACACACAAACAAATCATAACCTGCACAAAGGTTCCAGTTTTACACTAATTATAGCAATAATGGTACAATAATAATTTAATAAATTTCTTTTAAAATAATCTTTTCAGAAAATATTTTTTTTTATATATTTAAGAAATGAACTTTGATTATGAAATAAAACAACGTTCTTTTCTTTCTTTGATGTGTAATATTGTTTTGTTAATTCCTAAATATAACTATTTGGGAGTTTTTTAATACTGACAAATATTCAACCAATCCAATAGAGGATTAAATTACAGGGACACTGGCACTGTTTTGTTTTGCCAGATGTAATGTTGAGCTGCTAATTACCAGCAAATAGGACTTGACAACCAAGTTGTACAATTTTAGCATTTAAATCCAAGTTGTGATTGGCTAAAAACTTTTGAATTTGGCTAATAAAAATTCTGTTTGGCTGATTTTTTAGCTACAGCTATTTTTATCCTAGGGTGAGCCCTGGGATACTATGGCATGATAATGGATTTATGATTGGGTAAGTCATTTTTATTTTGCAAAATGGCTGGAGAGGTTGTGGGGGTGTAATTAGGGAAGGGCATTATATAGGGAATATACAGTATATGTGTTACAGATTCTCACTTGCTCATGTCTTCTTGACGTTCTGAAGCAAAACAAAACATCGTCCCAGTATTGTGTACTTTGAAAGCACTGCAACAAACAAACAATAAACAGTAAAAGTTTATTATGTCGCAAACAAAAAATAACAAAAGGCTAAAAGAAATATATAAAATTTTATTTAATATAAAAATCAATTTATAATCTATTTAAGGCTAGTAACAGGCCCCTTTTTCGATGCTATTTCTTTTATTTGACATATAATCCCCCCGTTTATTAAAAATAATTCTGATTTAGATTTTGTTAATGATGTAAAAAAGAAAGCCAGATTTCTTTGTATTGTATGAATAAAATAAGTGTTAATTAAAATCTAGTCTGATTACAAAACTCATGTTCTAATGAAAAAAACATCTCATAATATATGGTATGATATTGTGTATCATAAGGAAGAACATTATGATTAAAGACAATGCATATTTATGACCTGTGAATTCATAAAACATACACAAAAAGAAAAACCTTGCCATATCAAAAATATTTTACAAAACATCCCAAAAATAAATTAAAAATTATATAATTAAAAGTTTACCACAACCCCTACAAAATGGCTAAAATAAAATGGGACTGTTCATTAATTTAAAAAAACAAAATGAAAAATAGTAATAAATACGTTTATAGCAGATCTTATGTTTAACCTGGGTAGATGTTTAACATTGGTTGGTAAATATGCATTTTTGTTTGTTTCATCCTTCAAACAACTGTTTTAAAAAGTTGTGAGAAAAGAATCCGTAAATGTTTTGGGGTTTTTCGGTCTAATTTTGCATCTTGAGCTTTGGTGGTCCAGTGGTAGAATTATGACTCTCAAGCTGATGACAGTGGTTCAAAACCCATTGGAGTCCGACTCACACTTGCCTACATGTCAAAATAACCAAATATTTGACATCCAATAGCTGATGATTAATTTATCAATTGCTCTAGTGGTGTCATTAAAGAAAACAAACTAAAAAAAGGTCTCATTTTGCATGAATCTGTCAGATTAAACCAAAGTTTATTTTTTATTATGGCCTTACCACAAAGACAACCTGAACAATGTTAACATATCTACTAAGATTTCTGAAAGTAAGATAGGAATTTAGCTTCAATTTGTGACCTAAAAGCATTAGAAACATTTTAACATTTATGTATGCTTAAAAACCTGATTTGGTCAGAAAATGTTGCATAAATTAAGTAATTTTTGCATGCAGTTATAAATAAACAAAATCACAGTTTTAACTTTTAGACCGTTAATAAAACCTTAATATGGTGTCAATTTTATAAAAACAAAATATTAATGACCACAGTGAATGTAAATCTGTAACAAACGGTGCACAGGAATAATTAATGGTAATTGTTTTAACAACATTAACTGAAAAAACTGTAAGGCATGCATGCACTATGTTAAACTGAGAAATCTTTTTCAACCAATTACTTTCACTTTTCATACATATTGGCATTTTATTTAGAAACACAACCTTCTGAAATCAACATCTTATTCACAACACCAAAATAATATTTAACGACCTCGTTAATATCCCAACATAACCACTTCCTAACGTGTGCAAAGACCTACGTCTTTCTTTTTAGCAATGTCATTTTCAGAAAAAAGGTTATGAAAGAATTCATGATGTGTGTTGGAAAAGAAAAAGACACAAAAGTTTGTCTACCAAAAGTTTCACAGATTGTTTTAAACTAAAATGGTGGCTGTTATGAAAAAAATATGGTATTAATGACACATTACGTACATGAGAAACTATATGATGTCACAGAGGCTATTCTTTTCAATTAGACCCAAACCCAAGATAAGCAAACTACAGATCATGAAAATTCTAAATCTGGCATAACCATTATAACTATTACCCCAGTATATGGTTTCAAACCACAACTGGTTCATCAAAGGCTGTGGTATGTGCCATCCTGTCAGTGGGACATTGCATATAAAAGACCTCTTGATGTTTATCGGAAAGAGTAGCCTATGTGGCAGCAGCGGGTTTCCTCTAAATACATATGTCTGAATGACCATATGATTGATGTCCAATAGCCAATGATAAGATAAAAATCATTGTGCTCTAGAGGCGTCGTTAAATAAAACAAACTTTACAAACCCAGGAAACCATTTGTTTGGTTTATACAACAATTACATTTGTGTCTGAATTTATATCTGTCATTCACCTAAACTGAAAAAGTAAATAAATCAAGTAAAGATTAATTTTAAAAAAGTACTGCATAAGAAAATCCTAGACATATCTGATGAGAATACCAAGTTAATATTCCTATCCTTGTACTCATTTTAATATTCTGCTCCGGGGAAATTAGGGGTTAAAGCTACATAAGAAATTTAAAAAAAACACTGATGACAAAAGCAACACCAAGAGGAAGTAGTTAATTCTTAACAGGTAAAAATAATAAAACATATAACTGTTACAAAACAAATGTTTATCCATACTTACCCATGTTCACTATAGATGCAATTACAACAAATAAAAACATTAAAATTACTTTAAAGAAACACCATTATCAAATAGTAAAAAGGAATTATACAGTAGAATTCTCTTAATTGCAAATGCATTTTGTCCAGATATTTTATACAATTAACAGGATTATTCCTTTATCAGAAATACCTATTTAAAATCATGTTATTATTACTGTACTATCAAAAGTGATCACAAAAATCTGAAATATTCAATATAGTAAGAATTTCTTTGACCATGTAACTTGAATGCTATGACAAATGCAAAAATAGTATATGGTTACACTTATTTTGAGGTCATTTGTTATTATTTGATAAAAATGTTAAGATCTGCCATGGTTTTTGGTACTTTGGACGAAAACAATTAAGTTTTCTACATTTTCTGACGCAATTAACCAGACATTACAAAGAAAGCATATATGCCATTAAAAGAAATTCATTGTATATATTTGCATACAAATGGTTCTGTTCAGCAGAATATTATGTAAATAACAGGAATATGCTATTATCAGGAATGCCATTAAGTGGACTTGACTGTATTAACAAAATAAACAATATATGATATACCTATGAACACTAAATTTATAACTGTTTAAATGTTTTGTACATATCTAAAATAACTACAGTTAGACAGGATTTACATCAGATTTATAAATTATAAGACTAAAAAAACCCAAAAGAACCAAGTTCAAAATTCCAGAGTAAGATTAGCTCAGGTACATGTACGTACTGATGATGAGAAAAGTAGAAGAAAAACAAATATTATCAGCAGAAACCAGTCAGAAATCAATCACTAAATTATTTCCAGTGTCTTGAAATCAGAATTTATTGAAATTTGGACAAGTTGAGTGAATTAAAAATTTAGGTATAGTATCAAAGAACTTTTAAAATTAATCCCAACAAATGTAAAACTAGTTAAATCAATAAATATGCAGATTCAACATATAAACATCTACTTACAATTTCTTTGTTTTAATATCAGGGGCAGGAGAAACCTGGAAGGCTGGAAGATGAATCACACCTTCTGCTTTCAATTCCTAGAAAACATGAGAAATGACACTTTTGAGATGATTTACCTAACTACAACATGCAGTTACTCCTTAACTCGAACACATGTTTACAAGGAAACAATACAGCTGTTTTTTGGGGGTTCAATTTCAAGTATATTTACACGACAAAAACCTGACACGTTTTCTTGTGTCTAAGAGTGTTTTGAGACTGGGAGTGAGGTTATCGAGCTTTGTTAAAATACACACAGATGCACATGCTACATAGAAAAAACATATAGTGGGAGCATGGAAACATCAATATTACTTACACGAGAACAGTTACAAGAAAAGGGCACAGAGGGAATAAAACTAAAATTAAAATATGGATCGGAACAACAGCACATCTAAAATAGGAAACCGGATGGAGTTTAAACTGGCCTTGATGGCACAGTAGTTAAGCTGTTGGACTCATGGCAGGTAGGTACTGGGATCAAATATCAGTCGAGACATGGGATTTTTATTCTCCATACCAGCTCCAACCCAAAATGAGTCTTCCGCTGACCAGTGGTCTACAACAGGTTTATCAGAGGCTGTGGTATGTGCTGTCCTGTCCATGGGAAAGTGCATATAAAAGATCCCTTGCTGATAATAAGAAAGAATAGCCTACGTGGGGTAGCAGTTTTCCTCTAAAGATCATCTGTCACATAATACCATATGTCAGACACAGAATAGTCGCTGAATAAACAGTGTGCTGGGGTGTCGTAAAACAAACAATCCTTTTCCTCTTACAGTTTAAAGATAATATTCTACTCACATCTTGATTCTTGAAGTAGAAGAGGTTGTTATTCTTTAGAACACACCACCTTTTCACCCAATGTTTGGTCAAAGGGCCCCGGTGGTTCATTTTTCTTTTATACAGCCATCCCTCACAATCCCCTCGACCAAGATCCTTACATGAAACTCGGCGATCTAAAATCATACATTGAATTTTTCTTAATTGAATTAAAAAAATTATTACAGCTGTCAATTTTATAACATGCCACCTAAAATGTTTAGCTATAATTTTCACATTATTATCAATAGACAAATTTCATAACTGTGCTGATAATTGTCAGTGACATACTTTAAAAAAAAATTCTAATTCCCTAACTCTGCCCACCCACTCTAATATTCTATTATAATTAAAAGTCAGTAGTACTTTATTATTTCATATAAAGAAAGGATATTTTTTTTTTTTTTTTTTTTTTTAAACTGAAGTGGGATTATTACTGAATTGGTTTTAACAATAACAAGGAGTTATTAAAAATCTCTTACTTATTTGCCGATTTCCTGATTTTTGTCTTCTCTGAACAGTTACTGGAGACTGAAAGAAAATATATTTAAATCTTTGTTAAAATGATTTTTAATGGAAAAGGAATTGTAAAAAGCAAGAAATGTTATTTAATGTGGTGTTTTTATACTGGAACAGGTCTAGTAATTTACTCTCACATGGTATACACAAAATACAGTTTTAATTAATATGACATAACAATGTGAAAATCCAACTCACATCTACTTTCTCAACAGGTATCTTCTGGATCACTCCACCAACAACAATATGAGTAAAACTGGAAGAAAGAAAAAAAAAAGTGTCAATTAACAGAAGTAGGTACACATTAAATGATACATAGTTTTTTTCTTTTTTTTTGTTTGTTTAAAGACACCACTAGAGCACATAGACTTATTATCGGCTATTAGATGTCAAACATTTTGTTATTTTGACACATAGTCAAGTGTGAGCCAGCCTCCAACGAGTTTTGATCCACTGTCATCAGCTTAAGAGTATGACATTCTACCACTATACCACCGAGGTTCACGTAATATATATAAAACAAGGCATATGTTTAAAATACTCTCAGAATCTTCATAAACTGACTGATAAAATATTCCATAGTGCTTTAAATGACTGGATCCTGCTAATGTCTTTTACAGGAATAACAAGATTACATGAAATTCAATGCAGACAGTATCCACATTAAAACCAGTGACATCACGTTATTCATTTGACATGATGTCATCTCCAGGTAGGACGTAACACATCTAGTGGAACATATCATTACGATATGAATCAAGATATACTGCACCTTACTGAAGTGTACACTTAAAAAACAATGCAGTGGATGGATATACCTTGTGCTTTGTTCTTTGTCACTTTCTTTAGTGTCTTCAGAGAAACCAACATGTTTTTTTTCTTGCTTTAAACCATCCTCCTCTTTTTCTTTCTGCTTGTTCTGAAAATAAAGAATACCAATATTAGATTGTTACTCATATAATATCTATTATTATTAAAGAACACAAATACCCTCAAGGTACTTTGGAAATGGCAAGATGTCATTGCTAAATTACACATCAAATAATAGCATATTTCAGGGTTCTTGCACATTTTTCTTAACAAAACATTTCAGACTTTAAAGGTAGGTTTTTACAATTTTCAAAGACATTTTTTTTCATCAAAATGGCCAGTCACCCACAGGTTTTTATGTGGAAACTGCAGAGAATTTGTGTTGATGGTAGTTACAGTCATGGTTGATTTAGTCAAGTTTAATGGGAGGCAGAGAATTGGGGTCCTTTTACAGGGGGGTGCGGGGGTTGGGGGGGAACAGATAAGACAGAAATTAAAGATTTTCACAATTTTTTTTTTTAAATAAAGACTTTCAAAGATTTTCATGATGCGCAAGATCTCTGTATTTCAGTTGATGTTAATGTTTAATGATGAATATTTGTTATAATGCTTTTACTACTGACCAAGTATTAAAATCCATTTAAATTAGAAAATAAAATGTGTGGTGGAGGTTCTCAAGCCTCTTCATATGATTACATCCAGCAAATGACAATTTTACAAGTTCTGTATATTTTAGTGCTTAAAACCTGACAACATGTGTATGGGGAGAACTAATAATTAAATTCACCTCTTCATGATACTGGGAGTCAATTCTCTTGATGGTTCGTAGATGGGGCTGGTCCTTGCTGCTACGGTCAGTGGCAACTTCTCGGACCACCCCACCTTTGCTTGACCATGGGTTCTCCGTTGCTTGATACGGGTTCTCAAGGATGTGAGGTGTTGGCTTCGTCACGCGGAATTCCAATCCTTTTTGGTCTGCTAGTTTAGTTTCTGCATAAAATATACAAGATATTAATTAAAGCTGACTTAACTGAATGTAATGTATTATCATTATTATACTGATAGAGTGGTACAGAGCCTAGTGACAAAGCTAACAACTGAGACGATCATTGCAATTTCTATTCCAGCCACTAGTCCATGCTTAGAAAGGTTGTGGTTAGTTCTGTCCTATTTGTGGAAAGTTACAATGGAACTGGATTACAGTGGGATCCTAAAACTGATCCAGTATATAAAGTACATAAAAATCATGTTTTGATGATGTATAATTTTTAATGATATACAGTTTTATTTCTGTCATGTAATCATATTTATAACTATTGGAATGTTTTATACATCTCAATTATACATATGTCTATCCTAAAAAAAATATGCAGTTTTTTAATATATTTTTTTTACCAAACAACTAAGATGTTAGAGAAAAATATCTGTAAATAAATAAAATAAGACCCTATTGCCAATAAATAATAAACATTGCTATCTTAGAAGTCAATTTCAAAAGCTAACAACTTGCCATCAACAGGGTCTGAAGTGCATTCATTGCAGTCTGTGCTAGCAGGTGTATCTTCACCGGGTGGCAGTGGAGTAATCTCTATCTTCACACCTTCACCTCCAGAAAATGCACTCTTCTCCTTTTTGAGTGCAAATGCAGCTATAGCACTATCTGTAGCAGCTATAGAGGCCAATACGGCCTCCTTCTCAGCATCATTTATAGCCTGGGACTTGGGTCGAGGAGGATCAAGGTCTTCTATGACCAGGGATGGTCGCTCAAGTATTGGAGATCCACCACTAACTGTAGCCCGACGATACTTCGGGTCTAGAGTTACAGGAAGGGTGAATTGAGGGGATTCTGAGCCACTTCGGAACACATCATTGTCAGTATCATTGCCATCAACAGGTTCTCTGTAATGAAACCAGACAATACTTAAGGAAAGGAATGATAAATTTAATGACCAAAATATTAAGTTTAATCAGCAGTTATTTGGTGAAAAACATACAGTATTAAATTTTGTGACACACAGTTTACAAAAGAAGCCTGCTAAACTTTTGGAAAAACAGAAAGGTCTTTTACATTAATTTTCTTACTGACAGGATTGCACATACATGTAATACAGTCTTTGGTATACCAGCAGTTCTCTTTATTTAGAAATAGCAGTAGACCATTTTGTTTGTCTTGTTTAATATCACTAGAGCACATTGAACCACTAATAACTGGCTACTGGGTGTCAAACATTTAGCAATTTTGACACATAATCAAATGTGAGCCAACCTCCAGCGGGTTTTGAACCACTGTTTTCAGCTTGAGAGTCTGGTGTTCTACCACTGGACCACAGAGCCTCTCCAAAGTAGTAGACCCATTCATTGCTTACCTTAAGTTAAAATCATTCAAGTGAGAAATTTTAAATAATGATTGCAATATTGCTGATTTTGTATTTTGCAGTATAAAACATTATGACAAAAAGTAAGTTCAGAAACACTGACTACCTTTCCTAATCAAGTAACTGTAAGAAATTACTTGCCTATAATGGATAGGATTGCCATTCATGGAGTCTGGTGAAGAAAGAAATAGCCCAATGGGACAACTGGGAGGGATTGATCCAGTGACCCACTGCATCTCAAACAGATGTTCTACAACTGAGCTACATCCTCTCCCACACACACTTTAAATCCAGACTTAAATTTGTTTATAAGCCTGTCCTTAAAGATATCTGTGCAAAGCTTTATGTTAAATGTAGTAATGCAATACCTGGCCTGAACTTGCTAGGATAATTAATGTGAATGGTAAACACCAGGGTTTTACATGATGCAGGAATCATGCGTACTTGAAGCAATATTTTGCTAAAATACTCCTAAATAAAATACATGCGAGTCATGGTTAATGCAAAATATTTAGGTCAGTCGACTTCAATTTTTTTAAATACAAAAAACCCTATTATTTATGAGAACAAAAAGCAATGAATATACATGTATATGTATTATAATGATAGAAGAGTAGATAATGGATATAATAATTATATGAATGTAATATAAACAAGACAATTATTCAGTTATGTGACTGAAATAATATATCATAGGTGACTCCCATTTTTGAATTCTTGACTCCCATTTTCCAGATGTTAGGTGGGAACCTGAAACACTATTCTAAACACAGGATTTTTAAAAAAGCATTCATATTACGTAACACCGCAAATTATTGACTGTCTTTTTGTTACATACTCACTGAATCTTACTATGCTAATAACGTCAAAGATCAGCCCTTCAGTTGGCTATTATTACAATGTCCTGTTTAGAATAATTTTCATTCAATGCCTTTTTAAACTGTATTTTCATGAGGTTGCCAAAAGTTATTTGTAACCTGTTTTTAAGATTTAACCCTAACCCTAAACCACAGAAATTATTTTAATTTTAGAGGCTCGGAAATGAATTCCAATCCACTTTGACGTATGCTATGATTACTGTTATATACTAACAATCTAACTGATTATTGATGAATTCTAATCCACTTTGATGTATGCTATGATTATATTAACACTAACTGATTATTGATGAATTCTAGACCACTTTGATGTATGCTATGATTAGTTGTATACTAACACTCTTAACTGATTATTGATGAATTCTAATCCACTTTGACGTATGCTATGATTACTATTGTATA
>JAULBS010052988.1:0-23305 GCA_032355785.1 Symmetromphalus regularis | reverse complement strand
GTATATTGTGTACATCCAGATGTAAAATACTGTATTATATTTGTAATTATAAATTTATATTATGTTAAGAACGGTTTCAATAACTAAGTTGTTTAGATGTAGTAAAGACACATCAAAATATTTAGCATTAATTATTGATCCTTTTTAACATTATTTTATTACAGTTTGCATGGAGGGAGAACAAAAAATTGCACTCCTCAATTTAATCTTTAAAAAAATGTTGAAGCTTTCATGTACTAATCATGAAACAATTATTGCAGCTGTATAGTAGTATGGAGGAATGACAACAGAAAACCAACTAATCGATCGTGTTGACAAGTTGCCATTCCAATCCGCACTTTCGTATTGCCAACAGATGGCGCAGTATATCAATAAAATAAAATATAGACTTGCTTTTACTTTACAGGTTATTCCATGGCAGTAAATGTGACATTAAAAATAATGTACTGTCTAACTGAGACCGAGTGCTCAGAGGTGGCTACTAAGCTTATTTTGTATTGCAAAATAAGCCCAAATACACACGTTAACACCCACATTTTCAAAAATTTCTGGTGAATCCCATACCCCCTTGCACACACTATTCAGTCACTGCTTCCCTCACCAGTTGAGTAATGTCCTGAAAATGCTTTGGCTAGTGAAAAGTTGCATCTTAATCCAACCATATTGTTTATTTAAATTTTGTCGTTTGACTTCATATAAGTTCCATTATTAACAACTCGAAACAACTGGGCTATTTTAATACAAATTAGTCGAATGCAACGAAATCTTCTGAGGTTTTCTGAATGTGTTGTTTAACAGTGCAAACGGAATTGATATAGGATGACCAAATGGAAATGTAATTGACTGACCAAATGTCATACAGCTACCCAATTAACTTAGCAAAGAAGTATACCAGTTATTTGTTTTTCCTTTTGATAGATCATAGATATGATGGGTTATGTAGTCAATATACTAGTACGTATGTTTGAAATATTTGTAGAAGACTTGAATTGTTACGTAATGTGCTGACAACATTAAGAAAGTACATATTATTATTATTATTTAGGTGTGCAATTTCCAAGTGGAATGAGTACAGTTTATCTCACCTGTCAGTTGAAAATCTAAGGTCTGCATTAATTGGTTCAAACTATTTTTATTTTGCAGGGCAATGCAACACTTCATCTGTATCCCCACTTTGAGCCTCTTCGACAAATTGAAGGTGAGAATTCAGAATTGCCTTTTTTAGTAACATTAAATAATAAAATTCAAATTATTTTTATAATTCTCCTATCCATGATATGGAGGAAGATGATAGATTGAGCATATTTTATTTAAAAGTTGAGTGAGAAGTGTCAAATTAGTTGATTTTTCTTCATGGGATTTTATCACGTAATACTGAGAGAAAAAGTACATTTAACTACGCTTAACTCACACAGTTAAAAATCCTTCAAAAATGTGTCTTGTATTTTATACACAAAACAGTTTGAACCCAAACTATTTAAATACATTAATATTAAGTTGAATTTTGTCCTCTATTTAAGAACTGAAAATTGTCCTTTTCATGTGGGGAGCTTTTTCCATTCACATTATTATGTAGATACATCTAGAAGTTCTGAAGAATGAAGAGGACATTATTTGTTTATAATAAATGTTACATTGACAAAAAAATTATAATAATTCTCGATCTATTCCCATTAAAATTGACATACTCAAAAGTGTATTAAAAGTTTGGACTCCCATTTCAGTGGGGGTGTTGCTTTTCTCATGTACACTGTGGATAAAGATTCTTACTGTAACATTTATACATGATTTAAATTAAACAGTGTTTGACATGTTCAGTAAACTTTTGGCAAGTGATATTACATTTCCAGCATCTTAAAAAATTAGATGTTGGAGGAACAGACAAAATAACAATGCATGGAATGCCATGAATTTTTATGTAGTCTTTTTCCTCATGCACAATTTGTGACTTCATTCATTTGTAGTTACCTAACATATTTGTTGACCTTCAGGTCTGTGCAGTTTGTCAATATGGATCCATTCATTGCAGAATTTATTTTTCTCTACATGTTTCAAAACACTCAGTCTTTCAAGTGCAAATAATGTTTGTGCATGTGTGAACCTTGAGCTAATTTGTATCATCTTGGAAAAATCAATAGTTTGCTTGGCTTTTATGTTGGCTAGACAGACTTGTCTTTAAAAAAAGTTGTAACTGGTGTTAAGAAAGATACTTATAGATTGAGAATGATAGGATTTTTTAGAGTTTCTGTCTAGTGTCAAAGTCAAGTGAATGCATAAAATTTATACAAATGGGTTTTATTATCTTTGTTTTATGCAAATGCTTTTCTATATATAAACTTTGTTAGAGTAATTTACAGTGTACATGTACTATGTATTGTGCTTGTCGTATGATCGGCTAAATGTCAATTTGTCTACATTTTTTGTGTGGATTTATTTTTTCTTTAATAGATTTTAAGTTTGTATTTAAGCAGTTTTTATTGATGTTTTTGTGTTTTAGAGACACATGATATATTTTTATGGCTAATATATGCAAATGTATGTTAAAATACTGTTTCAAATTATTGGTTACAAAGGACTGTATTCTACTTATTGTGTTCATACATGTTGAAATTTTTTAATTTTTTTTAATGGATCAATGTAAGAAAGATCCTACATGTACATTACAAATGTTAATGAAATGTTTATATCTTTATAAATATTAAGTGAAGGTTTTTCTGTCTTAAGAAATCTTTTTCTATGTGTTACAAAACTTAGATTATCTTTACATTGTCTGGCCATTGATATTGGTGGTTAAACTAATTTTGTTAGAAGTAACCGACTGTATATTTTCTCAACTTTGAGAAATTGAAGATAGTTTCATTGTGTTGTATATTTTTCAATGATATTGTTTTAATTAATAGTTACTAAATACTAATAATACTAGAAAAAGTGTTTAATTGGATAAATATATTTTCAAAATGTTTAAAAAAGTCTTTCCTAAACAGAGTTGATTTGTACCTGTTATGTTATATTTTCCTTTCATATTATCAGTGTTTTACTAAATCTTTCATTCATTTTGTAATGTTTTTTGTATTTATAATTGATCAGCAGTTAAATAAATGATTGCATATCTGTTCAAGGCAATAATCAAGAACTGCATGTTTATTTCTTGTGGACAGTTAGTCATTCTAGGCTACTAGTGTCTATGGAGAGTGGAAATGTTTCCTAATTTCTGTCATTGAACCTGACTGAGACGTGAATTACACAACAGATTACTTGTTGTCTAACGACTTGTTTCACTAAGGTAATGGCTGCCGGACCATGAAGTGTGCACTGCTTGTTACTCATTGGTCAGTACTGTTTGTCAATTTCCATGGAGTGGTCAATTGATTATGGCTAATAAGACCACTGCATGCAAATGCTCTGTAGAGATTCAAAGCTAATGGTGACATAACATTATACTGAGTTATATACAATATATTATTTGCCCAAGTATATGGTAGAGCCCTGACTGTAATGTGACTGTTAACATAGACTTCCATGACCTGTATTGATATTTTAGCAATGTAATGAACCTAATGAATGTATTACATCATATTTTTTGATATGGCAATAGTCCCTGGATTAGTGGCTGGAGTTGTGTCTCAAGTGAATTGTCCAGTTTATATCTGAGTGACTAGCAGTAATGGTTTGGCTTTAATAATATTTCTTTATTGTTCCCATTATTTTCCTCATTGTTAAAGGTGAAATGAGTAAATTATGTTGCTTTTTTTTAAATGTGATTATTTTACATTTATTTACACGTGAATATCATAAAATATAATTGATAAAATAAGATTATTAAACAAAATAAATAGAAATGGATTATTCATGTACATGTGTTATTTTTGTTAAATATTTTCACGTTAAAACAAGATCTAATCTGCATGTAGTCCAAATAATATGAAGAAAATTATATGGCATTTGTAACTTGATACATAACCTGCATACGATATGTAGCTTGGTTGATTTTATTCATACAACATGTCCATGTAGGTATTTTTAAAAGTTTTTTAGACCATGCTGGAAGAAAGAATCTTGATGTTGGCGGCTTTTCATGTGGCAGTCTTGTGACAAAACATCAAGCTGCCTGATGAAGAGCTGTCCAATGTACAAGAATATACTACAGTTTATGGCATTGATTATCTGTTATGTTCAAACACTACTATATTAACTCATCCTGCTGCAGATATATACATGTACATATATCCCAAGTCACAGCTATGATGTCACATAACATAGTACTCTTCTATTAGCTATTTGTGATTAGACAGTTTTTTATCGAAAAAAGATACATGAAGAATGTGCCCTCCAGATATTAAGAAAATGAATTATGAAAATCCAGTGTTTACTGCAAAAGAAATTCTGTAAAAAATGGTAATGTTGTTGTATCTTATAACTATATATATCTATTATATATTATTTGAAGTGATATTTTCATTTCTGCATGTGATACCTGTACAATTATCCATCTACATGATTGTATGTTTAACAAATATCTGTGAGTTACTTGTCATTCCAAAAAGCTTGTGCTAGAGGCCTTTTATTTCATATTAAAGTAATGGCACAATATTCCACTCAAACCGCCATTCTGTTCGCATGTTGGTCACGCAAATCGGTTACGTCATGACCTGTAGATGTCCAGAAATTAAAACTTGCAAACTTCACGATTACAGGATGTTTGTTCACGCAGATGTACAAGTATTCCGACAAATGTTTTAGACTGATTTTTAGATACTTGACAACCAGTAGACAACGTTATATTGCAACAGTTGTAACTTGCGACCGGTCTAACTAAAAATGCTGAGTAAAGAGTTTTAATAAAATGACAACGGACGCTGGGAGATGGCTAAATTATCTGTAGCTATTTCATCTTTAGGAATATAATTTTGCTGACATAATATTAGATTGCTTATAATTTTACAAATGCTGAACATTGTTTTAACGTAAACAGGTCTTGCAAAAGTTTTAAAATACCCACATCGCAGAATCATGCTGGTCATACGTGTAATGATTTATACAGTGGAGTACAGCATATGTGGTTCAGATAATGAACACAAAAAAAGAGCTAGGTCAGATAAAATTGTTTAAAATGTATTGATCAGTTACTTATTATTTTTTTTTAATTCTGCTGTTTTATCGAGTGTTGGGTAATATATATGTGAAATTTAGCATGCATACTGACAATAATGAAGGCATATAAGCAGAAAGTTGTGAACAAGTCTTATCTCTCACACACACACACACACACACACAGTGGGCCAAAAATACAACTAAAACTTTCACATGGTCTGTTAAAAAATAATTTTAGCATATGCCAGTTTGTGTTTTCTGGCACTTGTAAGCAAATATGAACAACCACTTGGTGAGATAAGTAAATCTGTTTTGGGGGCACGGAAGGTACACATACCCCTATAATATGTCTGGACCTACATTCTCAATTATTGTTGTGGCTCAGCGGATACCCAAACTGCAATGTTACTACTGACATTTGACGTAAATACATGAAACAACTATTAGACAAACAGTATTAAACACTGCACAAGTCTGTACTCATCACAGCCTAAGTATGTATCCAAAATATATTTCACCCGCACAATCATTACAGCCAAAAAAATAATTTGTCCCAACAAGAACAGTAATTTTACTATTTTTCGTTGTAGTCATGCGAAAGAAGTACTCTGCAGCACACTCATTACACGTATGACCAGTGTGAGAATGAGCTTTTAAAAAAACAAGCATTTTGAACATAACTGTAGATAAAGTGAAAGTAGCTTTCAAGGCGCGAAATGAAAAAAAGGAATCTGGAAGTGTTCATTAAAAAAAAAAAAACATGGCTAACTTTAGCAAACATTAAAAACATGTTTTATAAATTGTTTTCTTTTGCATTTTGTTTTAACTTTGAGCTAAAAATTACATATTTAAAACATAATTTTAACGTAACTTTGAGGTAACCCATGGGTTACGCAGATATAATTCACATAACTGAACTATGGGTTACCTAGGTAAAACCATGTGAACCGACTTCCGGTTACCTCAGATTTCGAAATATTGTCCCCTGAAGTAATAAAACTAATAATATCAACTAGCCCAAACTAACAATCATCAACTACATAGTAATAGTACTAGCTGTAGCTGGTATCACTAGTTGGGTGATTTGGTTCAGTGGAAAAGTAACCAGTTTCAATCATGTATAACAAAAGTCTTAGGTTCATGATAAAGTTATACAAATCAATAATAATAATATAAAGTGATCACAGAATTGAACCTTTTATGTATCATGCTATTTTATCAGTTGCATGTGTAGGTCTCATTGGACTTGCTATATCTGCTAACCGAGAATCCTGATTTTATTTGAATATTTCACCCAAAAGTTGTGTTCTGATTAATTTTTAAAAATATATTATGAAAGTATAATATTAATTTATTATTTTGACTAAGGTATAACTTTGGATGTTGCCGACTGCCGCTCTTCTTTTGGTCAGCTATCGTATTGCAACAGAGAGCTGCCAAATGAAGGGCTGTGATTGGTGACAACAGCAACCAATAATGATGATGCAGCAGATGACAATCCATTTTCAACAATTATTGCTAACCTAACATCTTAAAAGTTAATGGATGAAGTTCATCCAAGACAAACATAGATTAAAAAAAAAAAAGTAATAATAAATACAGTATTAAATCAATATATTATTGTACAATTTATACACACATATATATACATTATATATACATATATGTGTATTACTTTTATTCATATTTATGTGTGGATACTTAAAGTGTGCAATACAGTTTTCGAGAGTTTTTGGTTTTGTTTTCAGGGGGGTATTCCAGAAGGAAATGGTATTTATTTTATTTTTGCATATATAAAAGACCCCATGCTGCTTATCAGAATGAGTAGCCTATGAGGTGGAAGCAGGTTTCTTCTAAATAAATGTTGGAATGACCATATGATTGAAGTCCAGTAGCCAATGATAAGATAAAAATCAATGTGCTCTAGAGACGTCATTAAATAAAACAAACTTTACTTTTATTTTGTAATAACACAATTTATTATATACCTATATGTGTATTCCAATCAAATTCGTTCAATAGCATCATGTGATCGATCATTAATTTACTAAAATGTACAGACAAAACATTTGTGGATGGCATGGAAAAGGCCGACATCGCAGAAAAAGCATATAAGACAATACGGAAAATCTATGTTGGATGCGTGTGCTCTAATTAGCTACATTAAAGGGACGTCACTCTGATTTGTTTATGTTGTCTGTTTAGTGAACGCCACACGAAAGGTTGGGATACAATTTCAAAATGCTGTCGGATGAAGCCATTGATTTATTTATTGAAAATAATAACCCTATGGGCCTATCATTGAGTATCGTAATTTCCATAACGTAAGGGCCATACATAAATGACAACAATACAAATGTTACTTAGTCTACTTCTTCAGAAATATTTTTGTAGTAGTTAAATATACATGAAGTCCACTGAAACATTGCTGATAAAATAAACATGTTTCAAAGATACCATCATGGCATATTTTAAAGTCGACAAAATGTACTTCTATCACGTCATATCAAAAGTTGTTGTTTTTTGCTACATTAACCTTTCATTATTTTATTGGCCATTTATTGTATAAAACCCCTTGTTCTGTTAGTACCTATTTAATTTATTTGTTGTGGCCTCAAATGTCAGAGTTCATTATTAGGGTAAAAATTGCAATAAGTGAAATAGAGGTGAAAGCACAATGTAAAATAAATATTTTTCTCCCGATTTATCATGACGTCATAAGTTGCAAATTGTATTACGTCTTATCTGGCAAAGTAAACATTCAATCAAGTCAAACAAGACAATTAGGAGCTTCAAACAAAGTCAAAAATTTATATGTAAATTATGTTAGGTTTACACGGACACAGAAATGAATATTTCATTCAAAACTTTAAATCTAAATTAATTAATTTTCAGATGTATAATAAAAATGTTATACAATGTTGTGTCCAATATGGAATTTGATTGTACTCGTTCACGTTGTGGTGAAAATCCGTATTTCGTCCAATACGGATTTACAGTGTTTTACACCACAATGTGAACTCGTACAATAAAATTCCATATTGGAAACAACATTGTATAATAACCTTATAGTATTCTCTTTCTTTTCTTTTTTAACATAAGAAGGAGTATCTTTCCTTTTAATTTTAGTATAAATATGGAAAGGACATAAAATGGTTGGACCAAAAACCAGTGTAGGAAAATATGTATAAAAGGTTGTTGCAAATCAAAAAAAGTAGTTCAAGGGGTTGTGGGTTTTCTCTGAAAACCATGAGTCACAAACACCATGAATTGGATACTTAACACTTGCAGGATAAACAGCTTGCTGGAGTGTCATTAAAAAAACTTTACTTTTCTTTGATCTTAACATATGCTACAGATTATGATATCATTGTTTATTTTATTTATTTTAACTGTTTTGGATTTTAAATAATCAACAAACTGAATTGAATTAATTTCAATTGCTGACCTTTATTAGTTAAAATATTTATATTTATAGGCTATTTTACTAATCAACACTTTTTTGATTACTCATCTACACTGTACATGAACACATCAGTGATATAAACTTAATGTTCTTACCCTTGTGAGACAAGTAGAAATTGTTAGGGATGAGTAAAAGTTTAATGATGCTAGTGCTCTGGGTCAGTAAATGTATTATTTGTTTAGTTTTTTTAATAATACATTTCTTTACTCATTAAAAGATGTATGTATACTATGTGAACCATAGTTATGTTCTTTGACTATTGTTAAGCTTTCCGTCACATAATTGTCTTAGTATGAGCAACACAGGAAGTATATGTCAATCACATGGTTCAAACCAATAAATGAGTGTGGTGGAGGGGGTGCTAATAATTTTTTGTTGGGAGACTGATATCTTTTAAAGGCTGTTAGTCATTAAGGTGGGTAAACATATTTCTTTATTTTTATCCTGCACAGTATTATGTATTAACACTTTGGCAAATAGCTCATGTCAACTGCAATTACTGAAAAGTCATTAGGAAAATTAAATACATTTCCATTGTAACACTAACAGTTACATTTTCATTTTATCACATTATGTACATAAGTTATGGACAGAATCGGTCAAATGTCTGCATTATAAACCTATTTTTTGAAGTAATTAATGAGACTGAAAGCACACAAAATATTCTGATTTGAAATACCTTGGTTTTCTGCTATTTTGTCCAGTCAGCTGAAGTGGATTAGTTTGGGGATTTTTAGTGTGTGTTTTTTAAAAGTTATTTTCTGGTTTAAATTTATAAATCTGTCAGTTGCTATATTTTTCTCTTATATAAAAAAGAATTGTATATCATGAAAATAAGTAATGTGAACTTTTGGCAGTATAGAGCCAACAATCAAAAATTTAAAACATAAATTGAAAGTTAAATCCAATGTATGTGACCATAAGGGACGGTCCATAAATGTCAATGGTTTTCATAATCCTAACAATGTTAGGATTGGGTTTGACCCCTAACCCCCTCCCCTAATCCTAACATAAAAACATTGATATAATGTTATGGAATTGATATAATATTACAGTACCAATACCCCTTTAGGAAGAATTGGAAACTGTGCGCTCATGCTGTTCACGTGACTCATTGTTAACATTGATGCAGTGCACTGATTGGATATAGCACTAGTTGTAGTATTATAGTATCATTACCATTGTTTGTTGCAAAGTCCATTCAACAATTTGTGCACAGGAATAGAATGTCGTGGTAATTTATGATTATTCTATTTCAGACTCAGCATGGTCAACAATGTATTGATGCAGTTGATGATAATTATAAAGAGCGCCACCACAAAATCTAGCTCCCAAAATACCAATTGTTCAGATTTTGAAGCACTTCGATATTTATGGACCGTCCCTAAAAGAAATGAAATTTCAAATAATGAATAAACAAATTTTTGAAAGTACTTTTAGAACAAATCGGAAGGCATGAAATGTATCTTAAGCATGCAACATCTCTCTGTTGGCTTAGCCAAATATTTACCATTGTTCGGAATTCAAAATTATACATTTGCAATTAACCAGTGTTATATAACAACAAAAAATGCTATGGTTATGACAGTTACTCAAATCAATAATAATAAGTGTTGGCTAAAGAAACATTTTGTGTATCATGCTGTTTTATCAGTTGCATGTGTAGGTCTCACAGGATTGATGTCAGGCTCACTATATCTGCAAATAGGGAGTCTTGATGACACTCATTTTTCACCTCAAAATTGTGCACTAGTTAAGATACACTAACGTCTAAAAGTTCAACATCATCTGTATTTCACTGTCATTAAAAATCATTTTTGTAGTGAATTATATACGTATTTAAATAATAATGAACTTTAACAAAAGTCAAAGCAGTCTGTAAAAAGTAAATAAGTCTTCTATGAAAATTTAGGGTCAATTCAGTCATTGATTTTTTTTTTATTATTAATGCAGAGTTCAAATTCTAAGAGATGCTACCCCTACCCCTCTCACCAAATTAGTGGGAGCAAAATATTGGTCTAAAAAAAAAATCATTATTTTAATTGATGTTTTATGGATTGATATAATGTATACATTCACCCACCACCCATCCCCCACAAGCATACAGCTGCATTGTGATCACCTCGTTACTAAACTGTCAAGTCACAAATGGATAAATACAAATAAAAGGTATAAATACAAATTCAGTCCACATTTTTTTCAGAACCTGTTTAGTCAATAACCTATTATATTTGTTTATTCATATGTAAACTTTTATTTTAAAAAAGAAATAGAAAACAAACATGCTGCTGCACAATGTATACAAAGTTAACTGGTCATGCATGTTAGATATTTTACAGAAGTTACCTGAACCTCACTAGTTATTTTGGGTAAAAAAATAGTTTTTAACCTCATTTAGAAAATAACCAAAAACTATATTTCAACAGCCCACCCATAAATAGTTATTAAAAATAAAAGATGTTATATAAAACTAAGAAGATAATAAAATTAAATGGAAGCTGAATGTATAAGGCCTGCTTTACATCAATGAGGTTTTATGTGCTGTTTGTCACATAGATACCTTGATCCAGTGCAGCAATGCATTACATCAAAATACTACATGGAAAAATGCGTGGAACCATGTCATCAGAAAAAAGGCCTTAGCATTCCATCGAGGTCAAATGCCTGTCATTGAACAACCAATCCTTTGGTGCTGAACTTTTGCACAGAGGTATATTAAGCTAAAAGGAGAAAAAAGAAAAAAAATGAAGTTAAGATTATAACCATTCCTTAGGGGCTGTCTAGATAAATGAATCTATTGATGCTTCATTGTTTATCTTGTCTGCTTCTTCCACTTGGATAGTCTCAAGTCAATAAAATTGAAATGCCAATGCTGTTTTTTATTTTGTTTTTTACTTTGGATACTTTGCCCACAGACCTTGTCTGGGATTTAGGAGAAAAACATATTGGCACTGTTGAAATATTTTTGCCAAAAGGTTTGAAGAAAAAATATCTAGGTTGTGGCTGAGAGTTTAAACTTGACTGGCAATCTTTGCATTTTGTTCAAGGGAAAGTATAAATTTATAGGTTGCCTACTATTTATTTATTGTTAATTACTGTATCATAACTTTTACAAGGTATACATAGCATCAAACAAAATAGTAATTTCTTGTTAATGTATTATTTTTACAATACCTTGGTAAATGTACTACCAAGACTCTGCCTACTGTTTTTAAGACCTGTACATTTATAAAATGTGAAAATAACCGATTAACTGTTAAATGGAGGTCACAGTTGAATGAAAACCCATCAGCTCATTCTACCTGTCCAAACTGAAAGTTGTTAGCATAAAAATTACAATAAAAACAATAAAAATCCTTAAACAGAACACTACTAAAAGTATGGCCATGAATATTCTTTTTGATGATTTACTTATGGGTTAACTCAGTTATAGAAATTTCATTACCAATATGAAGTAGATGTTTTACATTTAAATGTTTTAAGAGAATAAATGCAAAATGTTTGCCAGCCATAACCAGTCAGGACAACATTATTTTGACATCTGGTTGTCTTATTTATTGTCACAGTTGATTACAAAAATAACATTTTCTAACTGGCCTAGAATTATTTTACATGTGGTCAGCCCTATGGGTAGTTTTGCTAATAAGTAATATTAATTTTCTAAACAAAGTAACATGTGGAATTCACCTTTTCCAAAACTTGAGATGAATTTTTTTCCTTTTTTAACATTATGCACTTTTATGCAAGCCATATTATGATTTTTGAAATTGGGGTAAATTATTTTTCATTTCCATGTATTTTAGTTGACATTCCTTTTTAGAAACAAAATATCTAAATATATATTTGTTTTCAGAAACATTTTAAAAATGCAGAATAATTTGTTTTTGTTTTAGGAGTTATTGACTACCTTCAGACAGAGATCTCAACATCGAAACAAAAGAAGTTCAGTTTGGTTACATTTGTTGACACACCTGGGCTTGTGGATGGTGATATGAAGTACCCATTTGATGTCAATCGTGCTATTCTTTGGCTTGGTAAGACATTCAAAATTATTAAAATTCTACTTACATTTTTTTTTGCTTCAACTTGATGTCTTTAGATTTTAAATGAATATGTATATAAAATTTGTATAAATTTACATTGTAATTAAATACAAACAAGTCAAGATAACTAATCAATACCATATGACATGGTTTGGTAGACCGGAAATAAGTCTCATTCTAATTACAATTTTTGTAATATCTTTGTAAATATTGGATTGAATTTTATGAAATAGCATGCACATACCAGGGCTGCAGAAATTGTGTGATGGATCTTTCAATTCGCGTGAGGATCACTAAGAGCCATCATTGCATATCTATTTTTTTTTTGCATAAAATTTGTCCAGTACTTTATTTATCTCTTAAAACATTAATTTGAATTTATAACCTTGCCAGTAGAAGCTTTTTACAATGCACATTTTCCTATTCAGCATTGCACATTTTCCTGTTGGGTCATTGAGTAGCCCTCATTCATTTCTGTTTATGTCTGGAAAACCAGTTGTAGCACCTGATAACCCTTGCCTGTGTTTCATGAATGGTTTGTCTAGCATGGATGGAAACCTCTTAGCTTTCTCAGTAAAGATGGAAAGAATAAGATGGAAAGAATAGAGTTGATCTGAGAGCCCATTAGGCATAGTTTCTTTACCACTCAAACAACATAGCTTTACAATTTTTGGGTATTTGAAATGCACAGCTTTACATGCACACACATGCTCTTGAGATAGTATACTAGTAAATTTTAATATAAAAACAATATATTAATTATCACTTATTTATTACTATGTATTAATGGAAATTATTTTGTTTAAATTGTATTATTTAATAACAAAATATTTTGGTTCAGATTAAGGAACCTTCATGAATGAATACAAAATATGACAAAAGACAATTAAATTTACTAGTTACGGTCTACATCACTTCAGTTCAATTTCCAAATCAATAATATGCTGAAACTTCAAGTCATTTTAAATAATAAATTGTTCATACTATTACTTTATTTTTGACATATCCCATTAAAATGTAACTCAAATTTTTACTAAAAGTATATTTTGTATTTGATTACCATTAATGGCCTACATTTATAAAATGTTGAGTTAGTAGTTGTTTATATTTTTAAAATTATTTTTTAAATTTTTGTTGCCATACAAACTTTCAACTCATTTTTATTGTGAAAAAAATTGAGGAAGTTTATGAAAAAACTGAATTCCTTTATAAATTCATTCTATTTGAAATATTACTTGTATTTAACTAATACACATGAAACAAGATAACTGTTAGTACTTAATTTTTAAAGAAGCTTCCTGTACTCCAAGGTTGACTCTAGCTCATCAGTAAAATTTGCCAAATTGTCAGTCAAAAATCTTCTTATTTTCATCATTAAAATAGCTTTTATTACCTAAACAAAATATTTTCTGAGAAAAATTCACCAATTGATTTTTAATTTTGCAGTCGGTGGTAGAGTTGTCAGTTAACTAGCCCAGGAACTCATTAATAGGTGGCATGCTGAGCTTTTCAGAGGCCACTACCCGTGCATCAGCTACCTCCAAAAATTTTTGATAATAATGTCACAAATTGGGAAATACATTTTTTTGGTTCATATTACAGTAGCAAGATTTCCAAGATGCCAGACAGAATAAAAATAAAACGATTTGTTTTGACTTGCAGAAAATCATAGGCAGATTCGTTTCCAGACATCAGCTGCATATGGCATTCTTGATGGCTTAGAGCCAACTTTATATATTCTTTGGATACATAGTATTAGTATTTCACAAAATATTTTTTCTCTAATCTGCAAATATCACTGGCTTAATGTGTTCAGTAGAAACTTTTAAATAAACTGCACCGAAATGGGAGTTTATTTTTTGCCAAAATACATGTTGACAGATCAGTAATTGGGTAGGTGAGTTGAAGTTTACCATTAATGATAAATACATCAACAGGGGTCGAATTTCTTGGTGGGGAGGGCACGGCAATTATTGCCTTGTATTTCTAGGAATCAAGAGGGCACCAAGGCAGTTTTGAGTACACATCAGGGCACAATGGCAAATGTTAGTTTCCTATGGGACAAGCAGGAAAAAAGGGCACAGGAATATTTGCCTTTGTTAGAAGTGAAATTGAGAGGGCATTGCAGCAATGGGACAGGGTGGCACGGCAAATGCCTCAATACCTTGGTGAAATTCGACCCTTGCATCAAGATAAGTTCTGAAGGATAAATTCAATGAAATGTTAAATTCAATTTTTCAGGTGACATGGCAGATTTGATTTTTGTTTTCTTTGACCCAATTGGCCAAGCTTTATGTAAGAGGACATTGAACATTGTGGAACACTTGAGTGAAAAGCATGCAGACAGAATGAAATTCTACTTGAGTAAGGCTGATGAAGCAGGTCATGAAAGTGATAGACAGGTAAAACAGTATTAATTTGTCTTCTGCAAGTTATGTCACCTATATTATGTACTTTTCTGATTCAGATTATAGTAGGCCTACCATAACTCACTATTTTCTAAGGGCTTTTAGTTTTTTAAAAACAAAATATTCCCAATCTGAATGTTAAGAATAAATTAAAAATATATTCTATCTTATTTTATAACCACTTAAAGGTTAAGGGAAATGTAACCAATTTTAAATTTATATATTCAATATAGTATTATGAATTAATGCATACAATTTATTTCAAATAAAATAATTTCATTAAGTTTTAAAAGGAAAAACAATGTATTAAAATATAACTACATTCGACAGTTGTCAGTAGTTGTCAGAGATGTCCATACACAGGTCTTTCTCATCTCAAAGATGTCAGAGGTGCTAAATTTTTCTTTGTAAAGCTATGGCACTACTATATGCATTACGTGTTAGAGAACTATTCATAAATATCTAAAACAAATTGGTTTTAACTCTGTAATATGGTCCATGGTGTATGATCAGCCAAACAATCAAACAAAGGGAAAGCAGGCAGTCAGACGTGATCTGTGGAAATCAAAATTTTACTCACATTACAAATTTAACAAAATGGAAAACTGCTGATTTTTTTATAACAGACTAACTAATGGAGGCTTTGAAAAAAAAAAAAAATTAATAAAAAAAAATATAGACTTATATTTTTCATATCTATTATTACTGGTGTGCATGTTTTCACACAAACCTTCAATAATTTTTTTGGGCTCCTATATATAATAACAACACACACTTCTTCTTTTCCTTAGGCAGAATAAAAATGGTCATTTGGTGCGTGTGACACTTAGAGTCAGAAATGTTCCTCTCTCCCATTTGCAGTTATAAAACAAAACAAATTGGAATTCCGAATTATTATTTTAAAAAAGTAAAGTATTTTTTTTGTTTTAATCTATAAGCTTTTCGGCAGTAAAAAAGCAAAATATCTGTATGCAGGTTAATCGGATGGAAAATATGTCATCACATACTGTCTGTTTGTCAATTTGTAAACATAACATTTAAATAAATATATATTGAAACATGAGCACTTGTAATGCACAAGAGTGGATTATTAAAAATGAAAAATCAAGCTATGCTCTTTATTGTATTTACTACAGTTTATAATCGATCAGTCTTTTTATCTTTTGGTGTTGCTTCCTGGTTTTCTATTTCCATGTTGTAATGGTATGGGTGTGTACATGTACAGCTGTTCTATAGTTTGTCGATCGCACATTGGGAACCTCATCATACTTAATTTTGTCTTTAAAAAAACATGCTGATGGCTACACGTGTACAGAGAAAATGAATTGTTGAAACCATACCACTCTCAGTTACTGATGCAGATATCATTGATGCCTCTAATTTCATGGATATGCGTTATCTAGCAGCAAAACTTGTATGGATAAGTCATGCTGTTCTGAAAAGATTTGAATGATCTGTGCCTGAACAAAATTTAAATGTCTAAAACTTATATATTTTGGCAATTTAATTTTTTTTTTTATCTCATGTGTTTTAGTTGGCTGCATAGATAGTACGTAAGCAAAAATTAACCAAGAACACTATTACCTTTCTGTTCTACTTTAAATAGTATTTAAAATACACATAGTTTTTAATATTTTATTATTCTAACATAGCTAGCTACCATAAATGTTTTTGAAATAAAGCTGAAAATAGCTGATTATAAAATTTCAATGAAATGATATTAAAATTGCTAGTCAAAACCACTGGCATCGAGTCATATTATCTGAAATAAAAATCCTGGTTTCTGTACTTCTCTTTTAAAGGATTATTGATGTTTTGGTGTTAACAATTTTTATACAAGATACAAATATAGAAACAACTTGCACGTACTTGGTTAATAATATTTTCCTTAGCCAATTACAACAGGGCACCATGCCATGCAGTAATGGGGTTGTGCAGTGCTACCCTCATTTGACCTAGATGAAAACATGACATGCCTTTCAGAAAAACCAACATTTACCTTTAAAAAAAAAAATGTTTTACCCTTATAATAACCCAACATGAAACTTATATGTGCATATTTCTATTTTATCATAAATGTCAGAAAGAAATGAGCACATCCTTATCTGCTTGATTACCTCCCAGAGTGCCCACTTTAAAAAAAAAAACATGTTTTTTATAAGTTCCAATGGCATGTCGACATCATTAGCCAAAAAGTTAAAATTGTTTTCAGTATTTTCAAATTATATCTTGTACATTTATAAGTACAAAAAACAAACAAAACCAAAAAGAAATTTAATTTTATAAAAATAAAATTTTAAAATTCTCAAAAAATATATTAAATTTTTTGTTGTTGCAGAGAGTGATGATGCAAATTGTTCAGGAGTTATGCAAGCGACCAGGCCTAAACAGAACTGGCTTTGATATGCCCACCATCTACATACCTAGCATGAATCCGAAGGTACATTGTAGTGGTTTGTTCTAACACGGTTTTTAAATTTATCATTAAATCTGCTGGTAGTAAAAAAGATCCTTTGTAAATAGTGTTCTTGCTTACAACATCAAATTATTTAATAATACTAAATACATATTTGCTTCAGGGAATATATATTTGCTTCAGGGAATATAACTGTTCTATATTTGTTGTCCATCTTAAGTTATTATTAACTTTGTTTGCGAGAGTTGCAGTTAGAATGGTTAAATCGTTGTCAGCCTAACATTTATTCTCAAGTAGCTAATTGCTAATAAGAAATGATGTTCTCATAGAGATATATTGTAAATGTCTGTAACAGCCAAGTCTCTCTCTTTCTTTTTTTTGTAGGGTAGCCGGTGTGCAAATCAGATTGAAGATGTATGTAAAGATGTTGAGAAAACAATAAATCAGACGATTCAAAACACATTGAATACTTTGGAGAAAGACTGTGACCAGATTGCAAGCATTGTGGAGAACAAATTGAAAGAAGACAGGTAAATACATATATACACAATTATGTAGGATATTTTCATTTATATTTAACTCATACAATTTTTATTTTTCAGATTACAAATCTACCAATATGCAATGTGAAAAAAAAAAAAATGAAAAATTTCAAATTCATTTTAGTATGTTTTTTTTTTTTTCTGTAGACCATGTCACAGTGATATTTACAGAATATAATCAGAAATGAAAAACTTTGTCCTTGAAAATAAACACAATTCATCAAAAACATTGTCCCAAAGGTCCATTTCATTTTTGAAAAGCTTCTGATTTCTGGAAATGGAAGTAGTTTACGATTATTATTATTATTATTTTTTCTTGAGTATCTTGTTTAAAAATTTGATATCCAAACTTATAAAAAAAAAAAGTCTTACATAAATGAGGCATCAAGAACTAAACTAAAAAATAGTGTTTATTAAAATAATGAAGTTATAAATGTTTGCTGTTTGCAGCATAATCATTGTGCAATGTTCTACTAAAACACAAAACTAACATGAACTAGAACATGTGGATTTAATCCCACTTTTAACTGTTTAATTTGAAATCTATATCTAATTGATGAAAAACAGCATATAATAGTTTAAAGTGATCTTTTTTTCTGCATCTTTTTTTTCTTTCTCCATTTTGTGTGTTTGGCTTACAGATAAGCACAACCATGATTCACACATTCATTTATAAATAAGACATTCATATTTTAACAGGAATCATTTATATTGAGGGTAATAAAACCATTGTATTTGGTTTCATTTTTCTTTTGTAATAGTTTACACACACTAGCAGCAAATCTAGTATTTAACAAATGAGAGGATGTGTTATGTGTGTTTATTAAACTGCGTTGGAGGATATAGCCGTAGGATAAATTTCTAAACTCATGTGGTTTACCAATTTAAATTTTGAGAGAACATGATTTCTAATCAGACTGAACTATCTCTACTCTCATTCATAAACTGCACATTAGACCACATTCATTGATTGATTTATACCATTATATTATACACACAAATCTGAATTCATACCGGTAAATATCATTAAAAATGTTAAAAAATAAAATTAAAATAATGTGTGTCACCCACTACTGCTTAGCTTAGGGCCTATTACGGTAAAAAATAACAAATCGGCTAAGCAACAGCATTTTTTGTATATTTACCTACCGATTCGTACTCTACATAATAAAACAAAAATATTTCCGAAGAATACATTTCAAACACAGCAGCTGTAATGCAGTTACATTAAATGTAAGCCTCTTTGATCCAAAATGGTAAAAAAAAAAAAAAGGAGTGCACACTTTGAACTTTAGCATTTTTTGGTGGGTTTTTTTTCACTATTTTCAGTTGCCAAAGAAAATATTTTCCCTGTAAGTAAACTCTATAACAGTATGTAATAAATAGATTACATAAGGAGACCCCTAGAATAATGATTATATTACAACTTTGTGATGTATGATTGAAAACACTCGTAATATAATCGGTATTCTCCGTGGTTTTGTAATGTAATCTCTATATACGTTCCTCCCCACAACTACACCTGTTGTGTGAAATCCAACTGACAGAACCATTATCACATTTCAATTTAAACTGACTTGAGGTCAACAATTATGTTCAGTTTCAAACAAAATTCTGTAAAACAACTAGCACAATAATCTTTAAATTAGATACATTACTGAAGAAAAATAGATATTTAGGCTTTTCTCATCAGTTCATCTTCAGTTACATCAATCTGTATTTACACGTGTTAAAGTAATGAGTTGAGCTGTGTATCATGATTGAACCAATAAAATTAAATTGGGTGTCAGTCATACTCAGTGTCCAATTTTTCATTTGGGATTAACAGAAATAATAGAACATTTTTTTTTAAATCCTGCACTTGTCATGTTTTCTTCATTATTTGTAATAATGTGATATGATTTATAATGACCAACTAAGTTCAAAAGCTAATCTATATAATGCATTTCTTTTTAATTACAATTTTTCAAGCCAAACAAATATTTCAAAATGTTTGATGTAAGATCAAGTCCAAATCATGGTCACTTCTTCCTGTGTACGAGATTTGATCTGTCTGCATTGATATGTATGAAATTAAATTATGTAGTTTTAACTTTTATCTTTCTAAAATCTGTGAGACACATTTTCATCACTGACATCTTTGAGATGAGAAAAATCTGTGTATGAAACATAAAGAATGTTTTCACTGCCATGGAGTTCGTCATAAATGTTTTGTTTTTTTAAATCTTCATTCTGTTTGATTTATATTTACAGTGTGAAAAGTTCTTCAAATTTGAAAGCAAGGATCCGTGGTTTTGTCTTCAGTGTTATGGGAATGCTGCTGCCCTTGTTACTGTTAGCAACCTTTCTAATCAGTACATCTCACAAGACATTGCAAAAACTTATAGGAGAATCACTTGTTGTGACCCTTGGAACATACCTTGTGAGTATATTACAGCCCATATGTTCATAATAATTATTTAGGTTACAGTTTTGAATTTCATCAAAAGAAAAGAAATGAAGTACTTCTAAATGTTTGGTAAGAATGGTACAAGTGTGCAGAAATGGAAAATATCTTACATTTTACAGACTAGTATCAAACAAAATAATAGTCTCTCATCTTTTTTAATAGTACATCAACCAACAGCATATTATATAATATTACAATATAAATACCACATGAAATGATCGTATGTTATCAAAACATGGCTAGACCTCCTTTTCATTGCATCTTTTGTCCACTTCTTAGGGATACTAATTTAAAATGGGTGAGAAAAAAAGGTCATTATTATAAAGTAAAAAACTGAGTCAGAAAGCGAACATTGCCCATTGTACTTGTATTTATTTATTTTTAAATCATCCAGAATTTTCATTCATATTTGGCAAATTAACTGGTACTTTCTAAACTGTTTTCCCTAGCCATTTCTTAAACTTAACGTGTTTGCAATCTTTATGAATGAACCACGGTCCTTAACCACTTTTTTTAACATTAATGTTTTTTTTCCTCCTTGAAGTAGTGATTCAACTAGTTCTTAACATTCTCATTGGGTTTAACATTAAGATCAAAAGCTAGTCCAAGTGCCTGTTGGCAATTTGGTCTTGAATTTGAAGCAGTTTCTAATATTTTGTTCTAATTGTTTTATTTTTAGGGTCCATTGTCATCTTTGTGGCAGCAGATTCCAGCTTCCTATACTAATTATGTTATTATTGGTACATTAGTCCTGGCTTTTATATTACTGGTGATTGGAAAGTTTTTCTCAAGGTAATCATTTTCATTTGGAAGAAGTTAAATAATTATTTTTGGATGCTGCTACACTACTACTGTAATGGGCAAGATAATTTGAAAGTAGAATTACATTAGTGTAGACTTGGAAGTAGAAGACCAATAAAGTTTGGCCTTCTTGCACCCATTTTATGAGCATTTGTTTTATATCTTGCAAGGGCAGCTGTGTGAAGAAGATTATCTGTAGACCAAGTGCCAAAACAAAATGCTCGTATATTTATATCAGTAACCTTCTGTAGTTAGTGGGACAAGTGCCAGTTTTATTTAATAGGCTTTTGATGTCTTTATTCAGTTTTAAACTTTGATGTTCTCTTTCTACTGTTATCTGGTATAATAGCTACAAATTGGTTGGATGTTAAAAAATATTAATTTCCTTTCGTATTTTAAGGGTTACAATAACATTTCTATTGTGCCTGCTATTCACAAATTAACATCCCACATAGTAATTCAGCATAGAGGCACTGATGTTCTGCAATAATGGAATCGTAAAAAAACCTATCTGAAACAGAATTTCCGATTTTCTCCCAAAACATTATTACTTGTCTCCAAATAGAGCAGTTTATTAATTAAACAGATTTTCCAGCATCACTTTAAAAAAACAAAAACGATTGCTATTTGACTGCACTGATATCTATACATGTTACTCAAAATTTGTTCAGCGCACAGACAATAACGTTTGTATACTTCCGTAGATTTAACTGAGAAAACCAGAAGTTGTTTTGGGGGGGGGTGGGGTTTGCTCAAGTTCTCTGACAGCTGTTAAAGATTTATTACATATTTTGGGTTGATTTATTTATAATATTCATCATAATTAAAATGATGGAAATTGGTTTTCACGTTTGGTAAATAAATGATACAATTAAAGTCATTTTTATATGTAATTGATTCTAATTATATTTGGAGATGTTTTTTTTAAAAATTAGATTTACCGAACTCTATTTAATTGCATATCAAACAAGGTTTTTTTTTGGGGGGGGGGAGGGGGGTTGTTTGTTTAGTTTTTTTCTTGTGTGTGTGCATGTGTGTGTATGTTTAATGGAAAATATTTCAATGGAACACAAAATGAAATTATATAATTTACTAAAACGGAATTTGAATTGAAAAATGGGAAAATCTGAAACGGAAAAAATCAGTGCCTCTTCATAGGTTATATTATTTGTGGTATTTTATTTCAGAACCTTGCCAACAATGACAAGAAAACAGAAGAGAAATCTTGTGGAAATAAGAGAGTATGTTCAAAACACTGTTAAAGCTAAAAAGGTAGGTTTCTGGTTGCAATTTGCATCATAGATTTTGTTAACTCAGGCCATTATTTAGTGTACATAAAAATAGTAATATAATTGCTTTTTCTTTGGTGTAATGCTCTGTTTAATTATTAAATTTAGACATCAATTTGTAAACAAAAATATATACATGCTTAAAATGCCTCAAGAAGTTAAATGTACTCAACCATACCACATTTCTATGGATAACACTCCTTTTTATCAACATATTTCAGGTTTTATGAAAGTTTCAGTGATCCTAAAATGTTATGTGTCATCTTTTACCTATTTAAGCAGCAAACCTGTTTGTAGAAGTTACTAAATAAAATATTTCAAACCAATAGTAGTTAATAATCTAAAATTTGGTTTCCCTTTGTCATGTGTAACTATTTTGGTGTCATATATTATTACTCAACTAGCCCTAACAAGCAGCAAAAGGCCCACATCATATGTCACAGTGGGCCTATACAAAAAGTCAGTTATGAGCTAATAAGACTTATAGTCTGTTTGCGCTACTTGGAACATAGTTTTCGACAAATAAAAAACAAAATGTATAACTTACCTCATTAATGTTAATATTTTTCGAAAAAAAAAATGTCGTATTTTTTATCTGGATTAATGTGTCCATTGGTCCTATATTCTTTAAATGGCAGTCAAAAGTAATGTTTTGGCATTTCGAGCCAGCATTAATTTGACCGCCATTTTGCAGACATCAGACGAATCCACATAGAAATGGGGATGTTAGGTAATTATTTGTATAATGTATTTTTATGGTACGCAGTTATTATTTTATAAATATATTTATCATAACTTAA
>JAULBS010052912.1:0-23307 GCA_032355785.1 Symmetromphalus regularis | reverse complement strand
TATATATATATTTTATCATAAGTTTTTTTTAAATGAATGTTTCAATGGCCATTTGAGTGAGTCTGTTCCACTCCTCTTACAGTGCCTGACCAAGTTCTGCTAACTTGGTCGGCGGTCTTAGACTTTGACGCATTCGTCTCCCTATCATGTCTCAGACGATAAACAGACCCGAACGTCGTCAAAACGTATGTTCGCTCTGATAGTTGATATTAACATTAATATTTCGGTTTCCCCTACATTTCTTGAAGAGTATACAACAACTGTATGATTACTCGGTTTTTTTTTCATTATAAGAAAGGCAGGCATGCTAGAACTTGAAAACGATATCAAATTTGTGTAGAAACTTCATCTGATTACGTATTGTTATAAGCTATCTCTACGACCGGACCTGATTATTTTATGTACGAAAACGAAACCAAGAAGCGACTGGTTTGGCAATATTGCCTTGTCTTCTGGACATACTAGTAGTACGTGAAATTTCAAACGGCACGTTCGTGAGTGCAAGCGGTCGCTGTTGCTGCCTAGACTGGCTTTTAGACAACGTTTGATAAAGGCAATGCGAAAGAAGACGATGGGAACCAGTTTAGTCATTCGCCTCTCGGAAATACCTGAGTTATTCGCGATGTGTGCTGTTCTGTCTTTGGGAAAGCGCACATAAATGATCCTTTTCAGTTAATCGTAAAGATTAGCCTATGTGGTCGGAGAAGGTTTCTTTGTAAGACCACGAATCACAAACCGTAGCTCTGAATAAACAATGTGTAAGGATGTCATTAAGCAAACATTCGTTTCCTTTTTCGTAATGTAATTCCCTTGCTTCTATGGAGAAAATAAATGTCAGTTTAGGAAACTAGATTTAAAATAATAATTTCACCTGAAAAAAAATTGATTCCCAAGAAACTTACACGTTTCGGTGTAAGATTATCTACCTTTTACATAGTGGATGATCATTTAATATCAAGACGTAAATACATTACTAATTATAGCTATATAGATTTGTAATATTATATCCATAGACGTGCATTAACTTTATTTCCCCAGTGCTAATTATCTTCACGAAAAGCAACGACGTTCCTATGAGTCATGTGATATGTCGCACAGCTAATTTACATAATCCACAGTCTATCATGCAATGATCGCAGCTGCAATATCGGCTAATAATTTACATTTCGTATGATCCGATTTCAAATTAAGTATAGACGGCATGGCTAGATTACAGAATATAAAATGATTTTTTTTAATACGGTAGTCTTGTTGTTATTATTATTTTAACGAACAATAGAGCAAGTTGGTTTATTAACAGTGGTTTATTAACAATGACGTAACACTAAATAATTTTTTTTTTTTTTTTGGGGGGGAGATTTAACGACACCATTAGAGCACATTGATTTATTAATCATCCGCTCCTGGATGACAAATAGGGTAATTTCACAGGTTGTAATTAGACAGACACGACAGCACATACCACGTTCTTTGATGTTCCAGTTGTGGAGCACTGGTTGGAACAAAACAAAAAAAACAATGAGAGAATGAGTCCTCTGAGGATCTCCAATGATGAAGCGAATGCTAGGTTTAATTTTCTTAAAACACGCTGATATTAATACACCTACTTAATATATATATCTATTTTTCTCCTCTAACCTAAAACAAAGAAGTCCTAATTATATATGTATATATTTCTCTCTCTCTTTCTCTCTCTCTCTCAGTCTCTCTGTGTGTGTGTGTTTGTGTGTGTGTGTTTGTGTGTGTGTGTTTGTGTGTGTGTTTGTGTGTGTGTGTTTGTGTGTGTGTGTTTGTGTGTGTTTGTGTGTGTGTGTTTGTGTGTGTATTTGTGTGTGTGTGTGTGTTTGTGTGTGTGTTTGTGTGTGTGTGTTTGTGTGTGTGTGTGAATTTCTTTTTCTTTGTTTTCATACGCAATACTTCTACTTATTCAGTTATTTAAAGGTAATGATGAACAGTTAGGAGGGAAGTAGATGTAATGAAATGAAAATAAACATTAAAATAGATTTACTTTGATATATTTTTTGTATAAATGACAATATTCATTTAATGCCTTTATTGAAACACGAAATACTCCTACTCATTTCTTTCAGAATAGCGGAGATTGTGTTATCGTGGACGATTGAATTTGAATCAGGAATAACGATAAATAATCGCTATAAAATGGATTTCTAAAGACATATTTGAGAATAAATGGCTCTTATGTTAACAAATAACTCACACAAATATTAAAACTTTAGTCACGTACGCTTAATTATATTAAGGAGGGTGGGAGGTAATGAAAAAACGAAAGAAAGAAAATAATAAATGAATAAATAAATATTGGACGTTAATCATATGGTCATTCTGACAGTGATTTAGAGGAAACCCGCTGCCGCCACATAGGCTACTCTTTGCGATAAGCAGCAAGGGGTATTTTATATGCAACGTCCCACAGACAGGACAACACATACCACAGCATTTGAGGAACCAGTTGTGGGCAACTGGTTGGAACGGAAAATAGTCCGAACTGCAAATGGATCCACTGAGAAGGATCGATCCAACAACCGACCACTTCACAGACCATTTGAGCTACGTCCAGCTTATTTTATTCAAAATGGCCGTCATTGGATATAGGGAATACATTAGAAAATATCAAACTATTTATCACAGGGTTTTGGAGGATCTTCTTCTTCTGCGTTCAATCAAGGTTTGGCCGTATTAGTGTTTTGGAGGATGTTAAAGCCACTTAAGACACTGGTTGTATTATCTTTTTGCCCGTATTTATCCTTGGGAATGTTTCACAGAATGGCTACATAAAATTACTATTTGAGTGTGCTATATTACACTTTTGAAGTTACCTGTACTAATTTCAGATGAAAAAAAAGAGAAGAATATATAGAGTAGATTTGCATGTTTTAATTAAGTTTATTGATTGTAGCTTTTATTTTTATAACGTACTGTCATAGTCATAGATTTTATAGATGAATACTCATTAGATAGATATATCTCAATACACGAAACCATATCGCGGTATGTATTGCGATCGGCAAGTATTGCAATATACCGGTATATCGTTGCACCCCAGAGTGTCTGGTATATTGTCATCAACACGATGTGTAATCTCAATATCCTAATTTCGTTTCCAGAGCCCGCAGTATCAGTGTAGACTATTGCTCAGAAATGATGGCCCTCGCATTTGAGATTTTACCCATTTCATCATATTATATTTTTAGAAAGTGATGTCTGAACATGGTCTGTGTGTGCTGTTTGTTGACTGGGGTGTGAGAAATGGTCGACATCCCACGAGAATAGAGATCATGAGAAGCTTTTGTCAAGTCTGACGTTATTAGCGAAGGACAATGAAGGCCACAACACCGTGAATGATTGCAGTGTTACTCTTGTAATGTCCGTCGGGCATTGCAGTTCAATTAGTGTGCGTTTACCAGGGTACGCGTTCTTTGAATATTGAGCAGTTTCGTGTCGTATCTACTTGATCTGTTTCATTTCCATATTTGAGCAGCGATTTAGACCAGAAAACCGGTCAGTCATTGCTATTATCTATTGTATGCTACATATACGCTCAGGCAGCATGGAAGTTGTTTTATCATCAATATATTGAGATTTTGCGAGTTTCTGTCAGGTGTGGTTTTCCTGCAATTCATTATAAGCACGTGGTGAGTAAAATGGACCAGGCCGAGGATTTTAATGACGCGAAAATGATCAAATTTCATTTAGTTCTGAGTGAAATGGTCAAACTTAGAAAAGAGTCGTGTTGTAATATCATGGAATAACAAGCTTTATAATCGATGGATTAGTTACGAATGTGAACCGAATGATCATAATATAATTTCGGCCATTAAGCAAAATGTAAAGTTTGTTTTATTCAACGACGCCTCTAGAGCACATTGATTTTAATCTTATCATCGGCTATTGGACGTCAATCATACGGTCGTCCTGACATATTTATTTAGCGAAAACTCGCTGCTGCCACACAAGCTACTCTTTCCGATAAGCAGCAAGGGGTCTTTTATATGCACCTTCCTATTTGCGGAACTACAAAATTGATTTATGAATTTAACTCAACAGATGTAAGCCGCACACCTAATGCAGACAGAGTTAAGAGGCTTTTACGTGCAACATATTTTTACGTATATTGTCGCTCTGCTAGAACAAAATTAATATTATAATATAACACAATCTGGTGTTAGAGAAAGTGGAGTGTTGTTCAGCAATTGAACATACAATCGAGGTACTGTGAGTCACTGGATCGATCCCTCTCCGCGGACCTCTTGGGTTCGTACCACAATATTTTTAAAAAGATACATTTGCATGATTGTTTTCTTGAGACAACGTTGAACATCAGCATGGCATGTTGTGATAATTTAGTATTGTCTACCAGACAGATTTAATTACAAACGTGACCTACCTAAACCGTACAGACATACAGACATAAACATGTTTCTTTTATGTGACAGGAATCTTTAATTTTATTAACAATCAAGCTAACGACCGTGACTTACCTTGCACGTAAATAAAACATAAAACTTTCTTCAGCTATCTTGTTTGCTAATTAAAGGAGCATACAGTATATAACTGTCGTTGGCAGTAGCAGATGCAGAAAATCTTTTTTTTGGGGGGGGTAATATGATGCCGATTACTCGGATTCTTTAACGTTAATTTTTTTTTTTAATTTAGTGGGCCGAGTCTATCTATAGATGGTATCTGGTTGGTATCTCGATGATGCTTTTCAGTTGAATTATAAATTAGTTATCAGTTACTCCCACATAATACAAATGTTTATAATAAAATATTGTTTTTTATTTATTTTATTATTATTCATTATTATTATTATTATTATAGAAAACTTGTTATGTTCACACAGTACATATAATCTCATAGAATCCATGCTTGATGTACTTTTACATATTGGTACATCTTAATAAACGGGTGTATTATTTTTTGTTTAAACAGTCACTAAATTCTGAATTGTAAAATGTTTATAAGGTTTCTTGGTTTTAATTAATTTCGTGCTTATATCTAATTAAGGTTCAGGCACACCACTCAGCTTCCTGTGATGTCTGTTCAGAACAAAGGTTAGTGTTAGTAGGAGAGACGAAACCGGAACACTAAAGTGGGTACTCTTATCGACAATCAGCAAGTACTCTTTTATAATATTATACACTATCTCATAGACAAAATAGGCATAATAATAGCACAACCGTTTTTAATAAACCAGTGTGGACCACAGGACAGTTTAAGTGGTGTATACCTACCCATTGAGCCTTGCGGAATAGTCCATATAGGTTGGAGACGGTACAGAAATTAAACATCCCAAACATCAACTGAGATTTGATCTCAATGCCTACTAGTCGAGAATCCGATAGCAAAACCACTATACCATCTGGACCGCTTACATTATATAAGGATGGATACTGCTTTGGGATTTTTTAGGTTTTTTAAATTTAATTATCTTGATATTTGTACCAGGCCCGTAAGACGGATTTTCACAATGGTAGACTCATTTTTCAAAGTGTGTGTGGGGTGGGGTGGGGGATGGGGGGAGGAAGGGGTTCATTTTTTAAAGTGGGGGCTCATTTCTCAAAGTGTATGTGTATATAAAATGTGTTGTACAAAATCGCGAATCTATACCCGAAATAAAAACAGGCGAAAAAAGTGGGGAAGCTGAGACCCTCTTAGCCCCCTTCCTACCCCCCCAACACAGCCCAGTTCCTACAGGCCTGTGTACTGGCCAAATACAGGTTACAACAGCTAAGAAGTGAACTTGGATGCTTCAAGACAACGCTGCAGTCCTATGGGAGGAACCGCGTGATGGGCGCTATTAATGAAACGGAAGCAAGTATACATCATGGAGTTTTGCAGTCGTTATTGAGGCACCGCACGCTACAGCCTAGCACCGGCATGACGAACCATCCATCATTCCACTAGACCACTGAAATCACCCGGTCTTTCGTTTGTTATATCTAAACCTGACGGTTTTTTGTTCGTTTCTAAAGTAAAGTTTATTTTATTTAACAACGCCTCTAGAGCACATTGATTTTTATCTTATCATCGGCTATTTGACTTCAGATATATGGTCGTTCTGACATATTTATTTAGAGGAAACCGCTGCCACCACATTGGTTACTCTTTCCAATAAGCAACAAGTGGTCTTTTATATGCACCGTCCCGTAGACATGACAGCACAATATTTCTTATAACGGTACAGTCATGAAATATATCGTGCTAAGAACGTCAAATTTTAATTTCATTCATTCATTTTTTTTACTCACTCACTGATTCATTCATTCGAAAATCCCAATAGCCGATATTTATTTATGTGCTGGGTGCGTGAGGGGGGGGGGGTAGGGGGAGGAGGGTCATTAAACCAACATTCATTTATTTATTTATTCATTCGAAAATATTCTGCAAATATTTGACTGAATAAAAAAAAACATCTTGTTATTCCTGAAAAAACAAGAGGAGAACAGATTCGAACTGTGTGTGTTTTATAGAATCCTATCGAGTTGCGGTTGATAATTCTTAATTTATTTATTTCAAAGCTGATTAACCCTTTGACACTTTCACGTTCTTAATTCAGTCAGTGTGATTACTACGAGAGAGATGATTCAATTTCTAGCTCGTCCTATTTGATAATGGTTCTCAATTCCTCAGACACAGATGTTTGTGCGCGTGTGTTCTAAAGTACTCTGTCTGATGACTGTCTTGCCGTGCGTGCAGGTTCAACTCTAATTACATCCAGATAAAGACCAAACATCCTTGAATCAGTTCCATGTCATAAAAGTGTTTCCTCTTCTCCACATACCTGTTTAATAGAACGATTGCCAAATAAAGTCAGCCTTCTAATCGAATCCAATTTACAAAACATTTTTTTTAAATTTCTTATTTCACCTTCAACATACATTGTACAATGCACTCTATTACAAATACAATTTTCAGACAAGAGCATACATAAAAAGAGTTCACATGAATCCGATTTGTGGCATTCCAAAATATAGAATACGTTCACCACTACCGCACACCGCATGCCTCAAACTGGATGAACGAGTGTGCAGCTTTATGACGATCAAAACTCCATCTCGGCTCAATGCAGAGTTCAAGGTAATATCCTGATGACCTCAACACTTGAATCACCTCAATAACAGGACAACTGTATTCGTACACTGTTATTTCATCTAAGATGGCGGGAAGTATCAGAGACAATGAAAACACAGTGAAGATCCGCCCTGTAACTACTTCCACTGCATTAATTACAATGTATTCTAATTTCCCTTATGGTCTGACAGTTTGCAATTCCCGCAAACTCACTTAGTAATACCGGCCTCAGCTGCACCTCATTACAAATAATTAAGTTCACAACATAATTATGTTAATAATTCAACAACTTTGACTACTTGTTATAGTAGTTAACCAACGTTCAGCATCAAATCATCAACGTTCAGCATCGTAAAATTCTAATTTGTGCTACTAACTGGAAAAAAGCCCAAACAAGATGCAGCGCTCGAAAGAATGTTTAACACTATTAAATTTAGCGCTAAAATCTTTATTTAAAAAAATTAATAATAATAATAATAATATTAGTAGTAGTAGTAGTAGTAGTAGTAGTAGTAGTAGTAGTAGTAGTAGTAGTAGTAGTAGTAGTAGGGTTAGTAGTAGTAGTAGTAGTAGTAATAGTAATAATAATAATAATAATAATATATTCTTCATTGTGTAATCAGTTTTGTTATATATCTATATCGAAATAATTATTATACATGTACGCACTTTCAATTATCCTATATAAAAGTTCGTAAAAATAGTTCATTGAACTTCATTAAAAATCAATCACGTCACCATTCTGAATTTCCTATCACAAACGCAATTCCCTGAATAGCTCAAATAATTCCATTACTTCGCAGAAATTACTGCGATTCTCTGTATTGTTAAAATAATAAGTTAAAAAATCATTTAGATGTTTCAACACAACTAATAGAGGTAAACGTTTCAAATAATATATATTATGTAACTTAAACTATCTATATTTAATGTTGCTATTTAAACCACCCGCTGTGTAGAAAAAAACATGCTATTTTCAAAGCGTAAACACATCGTCTAAGTAATCATTGTATAGATCTGACCATTGTTACAAACTGTTGTATCCATTTGTTGAGACAATTCGTGCGCTGAACACAAACAGTTGTCTTCGATTCCGGTCCCTCTTAGACGTGAATGGGAATTGATCGAGTTCGGATTCATCACTTAACACATAAACAGCTTAACTAGAGTTGTCTTTAAGTAGTTTGTAATTGTACAAGAACGCTGGTGTCGTGCGGATGTTTCTTCGGAATACAGCATATCACATTCTTCCAATACATTAGCGGAAGTACATCAACATGTTCATTCTCGTACATTACTAGTGTGTTAGTCAAATATTTGTGTGTCTGTGTGTAACGATTTAAACGATCGCTAAGCGTTTGTACAATACCAAACTAATTCCCATTGCTGCCAGTGTTAATATTCTAAAATAGAACTAAAATACGCTGCGAAGCCGGTCAATATTACCATTGTTCTAGAAGCACATTCAAACTATTCATATCTGCCATGATGCAAACATTGTCAATGTAAAAGAAAAAGTCCAGTGGGAATCTTAAAGCCTAGATCACATAACACGTCAAAGTCAGGTTGATAGTTGAGTGGAGTCGTGTAGTGTTCATTTGGGTATTCAACTGATTTTTAGCCTGGTCGACACCAATCTGGCACACAGAGCATTATTATAAAAAGAACAGTGACACGGGCTTCACCCCATCTTGGATTTTGCCAAGGGAGACAATTAACTTCCGATACTGCACTAATCGTGTTTAAGTTTAGTTGAGGTATGTCGTATAGTACGAACGGACTTAAAAGAAAATTGTTCAGTGATCGTGAATAATTTAGTTGAGTTGAGTTGAGTTACGTTGTACAGTGTGAACTGACTCAAAAGATAAGACAAATTGGTCAATGATCGTGAATAATCCAGTTGAGTTGAATTGCGTTGTATAGTGTGAACAGACTCAAAGACAATTGGTCAGTGATCGTGATTAATCCTACTGAGTTGAGTTACGTTGTATAGTGTGAACGGACTCAAAAACAATTGGTCAGTGATTGTGATTAATCCTACTGAGTTGAGTTACGTTGTATAGTGTGAACGGTCTCAAAGACAATTGGTGAGTGATTGTGATTAATCCTACTGAGTTGAGTTGCGTTGTATAGTGTGAACGGACTCAAAGACAAACAACACTTTGATTTTTATCTTATCATCGGTTATTGGACGTCTATCATAATTATGGTCATTCTGACATATTTCTTTAGAGGAAACCAGCTGCCGGCACATTTGCTACTCTTTCCGATAAGCAGCAATTTTTTTATATGCACCGTCCCACAGGCAGGACAGCACATACCACGGCCTTTAATGAACCAGTTATAGCCCATTGGTAGGAACGGAAAATAGCCCAAACTACAAATGGGTCCACTGAAAAGGATCGGACTCAAAGACAAGACAAATTGGTTAGTGAACGTGAATAATCGAGTTGAGTTGCGTTGCATAATGTTAAAGGACAAAAAAAAAAAAAAATCATAATAATAATAAATAAATATATAACTATATAAATAAGAACAAAATAAATAAGAAAAAATACTAATAAAGTTAAAAAATAAATAAATAAACCAAAATAAATTTTCGAAATTCTTTGATAGAAGAGAAACTTTACTTTAAGTGCTGTACTGTATTTGTGTGGTTTACCAATAAAAAAATTAATATACCTTTAATTCATCCAGTATTGATCACAATATAAATATATTCTACATAAAGTGAACTAATTCACATTTGTGACATTGAGAATGTGATAAACAGAACTACTAAAAGCAATACATCACTGGGTGTTAAAGACATTTTTCACATGGCAAAATGATGATGAAGTGTCATTAGAAAAAAAATTATAAAAAAAAATAGCAGATATTTAATTTCTGTTTTCGCTTTACTGCTTACGTCACATGATAGAGAAAAAAAATCTATTTCTATTGATTTACTCAGAGTAGCTCAGAATCCATGCGATGTAGGCTTCTAAACTAAGCTAGGCGATAAAAGGAATGGCTTCAATATAATCGCCAATTTATCTTCGTTTTATTATTATTATTTAAACCCATATTTGGTGACTACACGTCACAATGTACGGGGTACACAAAACACTGTATGGCGATGATGAAGAATACGATGACGAAGAAGAAATAATAAAGAAAGGATTTGTTTTTACTGCACGGTTGCGCATATTTATTCAGCGAATAACCGGTCCCAGAAGAGCTGTGGTTCAACTGCCGGACTCGCGGCTGGAAGCTACATGGATCAAATCTCAGTGGAGGCATGGGGTTTTTAATCTCAGATTTCGATCCAACCCAGAGTAGCGTTCTCGAGAGATTTCAAAAGGTTTTCTTGTCGATATTTACAGGCTTTAACAACATACGAAACACCACTGACTAAAATTATGTTTGGAACAATACCTTATTGCAGTCATCAATGCTTGAATTTATAGATTTTCTAACAAATATTACATGCCTTGTCGTTTTTATCTGTGATATTTTGAACTGATTGTTACCAGTCTTATTTATTATATTGCGTATTATATCACACACCGACATTTACGCTCCAAGCGTAACCATGCCGACAAAACCACTGTCTTTGTTTTGGAGTAACAAATATTCGAATATTGTCAAATATTATATACAGTATATATCTTTTTAACTGTATTGTATAAAGTTTAATGTATTAAATCGCCTATTTACACTATATTTTAATAAACGATTTATACTAACCATTGTATCACCCCCAATGTAAACTATACTAGTGTGTGCGTGTACGTGCGTGTGTGTTGTATGTTCAAGTTTGAATTGTGAACCATGCCCACATCCAATTGTATGTGTGTCCATGTCTCTTTTGTGTGTGTGTGTGTGTGTTTTACTGGTGGTCATTAAATATACAATCGATTTAATTTATGTCTTGATGGTAAGCGGTTAAGTAATACAATACTAAATGGAATCCCGTATGATACCGTTTACATAACAACAGGTATATTTAAATCCATTTTTCTCGACTTAAAATGCACTAGTAATTTAAATGATACAACACGAGCCCTGTGAAACAGCAAGGGGTCACAACACTGCCATGGCCAGCCAAATTTCCGGACATGTCTCCAATCGAACATCTTTGGGATGTTTTGGGCCGAAGGGATCGTAATAGATGTCATTGCCCCACCTTGTAACATCTTGGCCAGTCCTTGCAGGAAGAATGGCGTGGGATTCCAAGGGAGACAATCCGTCGTTTGATCTCCTGTATGCCCAGAAGATGTCGTGCTTGCATCAATGCTCATGGAACATGGACCAGATACTGACTTAACTAAGACAAATGAATTCAACTGTCAATTGTTTAAACGTATTTTGTGAATAAATTGAGGGTTCACTTAAATATTGTTCCCTGTATATTACACGAAACGTCATTTAGTATTCTCCACTGGTAAATATCTTTCAGGTAGTTAATGGCATTTTTATGTCACTAAACGACTTCTTTAAGCATGTCTAATCTACAAGTGATTGTTCAGTTGAGTCTCATGGCTTACATTATGCTCTTTATCGACCTCTATAATAAAAAACGTTCTGATCAGCTTTTCTCTGCGAATGTTTGATATAACCATTAGCGATGATCAAATCGTAGTTAGTGTTAACGAGCTGACCTGTTTCCATCACGATGTTATTATTATACTATGTACTTGGATGAGATTTAACCTGATTTTCAAATGATAAAATGTACATCTGAAAATCAAAAGATGTTTGTCCTTCTGACACAGATCTCAAGAATGTGTGTCAGATTGGGGAAAGATCCCCCCCCCTAGTTACAATCAATCAAAAAGGTAAGTAAGCCTCACCCCGACCCTCTGTCACAAGCCTTTTATTATAAAAATATCTTTATTCTAACCGTGGATGCTATTTTATTGTACGTATGTATTTTCCTAAATGGACTTGTGGGACAATTCGTGAATGTGCCCAAATTGGCTCTGGTACATCCCATTGTGAAGGGGGCATACGTAACGCCCACATAATTATCCCTCCCAACTTTTTGCTTCGAAAAATTTAAATTAAAATGCCTAAATAATAATCATTACCGGTATTTCTCTTTATTGTATCAGTGTAACACGTAACCGTGTGTTATTAGCGTAAATATACCGAAGTACACAGGGGGTCTATCCTGAAAGGATGAGGGACACATACCCCCACGTTTTGAACAGGGGGATGCTTCGTCCCCCACTTTTAGGACACACACACACACTTCCAGGAAGCGGTTTTCGCCCTTGATCAGGATTACGGATTGTGTAGAGATTACACAATCGGCCCCTTTGCTGGTAGGTACTGGGATGAAATCTCAATCGATTTATTTATGTTTTGTTTGTTTGTTTAAGGACACCATTAAAGCACATTGATTTATCAATCATCGTCTATTGCATATCAAACATTAGGTAATCTTAACACGCATTCAGTGTGAGCCAACCTCTGACGGGTTATGAACCACTGTCTTTAGCTTGAAAAATCCGACATCCTACCACTGGACGACTGAGGCTCAAATCTCAATCGAAGAATGGAATGTTTCAGCAGTACCGCGTTGGTCCCGCCAACATTTTTAAGAGAGACGCCCCAGCTCATTTTGATCATGTGACATCAGTGATTTATAAAATGCCTTCAAAATTAGTTTCCCCCCAAAAGTTGTCAACAAACCTTTATTTTTGACGTCAGTTGATATAACATGATTAGATGAGTCAGTGGTAGTAATGAAATACTAAATGAAATGTCATCATGTGGCAGGTCAATGATTATTGATTTATGGTGCTAAAGGTGATGACAGTTATCGGTAGCTGAATCTATTGAATAGTAGCTCTAGGGAATATGTTTTATATGACCAGAGTGTACTATCATCCAAACCATCAAGTATATCACATGCAGGGCTAATAGCCTAGATACAAAAAAACAAACAATGTTAAACAATCACTATTTTATTACGAAAAGTCAGTGTAAATAATATAATCTGGCTCACATGAAAATACATGTATATATAAGTTAGAAAGTGTACGCGTGCATCTGCGTTGTGTGCGTTTCTATTTATCCTACTATCACTAAACTCTGTCCACAGTACATGAAGCTGAGTTGAGTGCCCAGGACAGCATACTTGAATCTTAATTGGACATAAAAACGAATATACGTACAACCAACCAGCAAGGTCTTTGTTGTACCAGTTGTGGTCCACTGACCGGAACGTCCAGATTCAACAATTGACCTTATAAAAGTATTATTATGAGAATATGACACCCGAGTTGCTCCTTTGGATGTTTACCCATTCCTCTGATACAAAGTGCAAACAAGACACACCAGCGAGTAATCAACTGTTAGTACACAGAAGGGGTTGCATAATTCATGAACCCTTCTGTAAGATCCAACTGGCGACCAATCATGCTGACAGAACATAAAGTGTAATTGGCCAAGTGTGATTAAGGTCTCTCTTTGGAACCTACCAGTTAATGGTAGAGCGGGACCACAATCATCTCGAGACTTCCGGTACTCCTAGTAGAGAGTTATATTGATTTTAATACAAACATGACTTTCTTGTCAATAGATATCAACTTTGAAGAAGAGTGACACGCAGGTCACTGAGAGAACTCGCGGGCCGGATTATAATTCTAAGCAACATAAAGATATTTTTTTTGGTGATTTTGGAAATTGATTTTTTTTATTACCAGCTCAAATTGGCAATGATAAGGTTAGGGAGACTTGGGATCATTGCCTTACACTGTATATTTTTAAAAGAGTTATTAATTATTTTCATATACATGTATAAACATATTTAGAGTAGTGACAAAAATTGATCTGAGTGTAAGGAAAAGTGTGAGGAAAGGCAAATAGGAAAGAAGAGATCAACGATTAACACAAGAAAAGAACATATTAAAGATAGCAAGCAATTGGAATAAGATTGGTGTTTCAAGGGTTTTAAATTAATAGACCAGAAATTGGATTTACAATATAAGAAGTTACTTTGATAGAAAAAGGAAAATATAAAATTCTATTTAAAAATTATATATGTAAGATATCCCATTTTTGTGTGAAATGGTCTTCGTGGTATTTGTTTCTTGTAATTAACCATCTACGTTTTGCTTCCTGTTTAACTATTTCAGGATTTTACATGATTACAAAATGAATATGCATACTTTATGATCAAGCAGAATAAGTGTATGAAATAAAGTATCCTGAAAGCTCACCAATATTTTATTTAAGCGCCAAGCTACTCGATACAGTCAATATCATGAAAAATGAAATATTTTGTGTTATATTCGTCTAAATTGGAATATTAATCAAATTCATTTGGTCTTATTTGAAAGACGGTAACTACATTGAATATTTCGATTGTAACTTCAGATTGCTCCAATTAGTTGCATATTTCTGCTTTCCGGCGGGCTTAAAAAGCTGACTTTAAAAATCTATATTATTTGTGCTGCGGAATGACAATGCATTTGTCAAATTTCATCTTGAATATTCCACTTCTAACATTGTTGGATTCACCGGTATATGTTTTGTTAGAATACAAAATCCATATGAAGAATCCTTTAAAACTCTTTGATGGTGGTTTCTATTATGATGAAAGAAGCATGCACGAAATATAGTTAGCGGCTATGTAAATTAAAATTTACATAATATTATATATATATATGCACACACACACACACACACACACACACACACACACACACACACACACACACACACACACACACACACACACACACACATACACACAGATTGTCTTGAAAACTTTGATCAGCCTTACTTTAAAACAATTATATATAAATTGGGAAATTATTGGTACGAACAAAGAATGTGTATCCAAAAGGAGAATGAATAGTTAATTAACTGTATGACACATAATATAAATTGTTAATGTCACTGATGGTTATTACCAATGACATTATTCATAGGTGTTGCAACCCACTGGGTCATTTCAAGTAATATTATTAAATGCTATTAGATTCAGCTCCATTATGTTAATATGCAAAAAATAAAATGTCAACGTTACATTTGCCTTTTTTAAATTTTTCCACTGCAACTTGTAAGGATTTATTTATAATGGATAATCGTTCTTTGATATGTGTTTTTATTCCACAATTTAATCGGTTACAGAGTTTAGATGCAAGGCTGTTTTTATTAGCATTGAGATCAGGAATATTTCGCCTGAATAAAATAGTTTTCTAGATATCAAATCCTGGTGTACTATAACCTCGATGAAACAGCTAATGTCCCTCAAGGATATTTTATTTTATTACGCACTTGGTGAAAATGTAGGTATTGCGTGAAAATATCGGATGCAACACCAGCATGACAACGTCTCCATTTTGTTCAAAAGAAATTAAAACGGCAACAGTACGTATATTTTACATTACAGGAGGATAATAATTAAAATAATATGACATTGTTTATGTTAAGAGCCCTTGTATTTCCAATCGGATCCAATCGGGAGGTAGGCCTCCGTTAGAAAACAAACTCACTGAATAAATGCATTACATGGGATGAGTATAGGATTCTTTATCAATACAACAGACATACAATATGATACACTAAAGCAATGGTTCTCAACCTTTATCCACTCGCTGAGTCCTTAGGACGTTTTACTAATCTCTGAGGACCCCCATACTCTGTATGTTGGAAAGTGCATATAAAACTCTTGCTGATAATATGGCTCACAAAAAAATTATGGAATAAAGATGTCAACGTTGAAGTAACATTATATCGGGTTTCTTACGAAGACTGCGTGCCAGAATTACCAAATGCATGACATCCAAAATCCGACGATTGATAAATCTATGTGCTCTAGCTGTGTGTTAAACAACAAAACCCCCGTTAAAACACGAACAGATCGTACAATTACAGCAGTCGAACATTTCTTTAAACCTATATGAAGCAACTGAGTGATTTTTTTTTTCAGAATGACAAGCGTTATTCATGCATTTCAGATTCAAACTACCAGAAGGCACGCCATGGTTGACTCATTTAGTTCATGCTTCAAGCAATTATCTAAGACATTTACATGTCTTTATTACATTGTGTAACCAATTATTTTAGCAATCTAAAAGCTAATGGTGTAATATTTGTTTTTTTCCTGCAACTTTTCTATAAACCACAAAGGTTAAAGTGACATCGCTAAAATTCATATTGATTGGTTTAGTCTGCCTGTTGCACAACGAATTATGTTAAAAAAGCTGTCTACCGTAATAAATCATTTATTCTAATAGAGTAAGGTAGATTTAGAGGGTTATATTTTCATTTCTTATCTGATATACTCAAACGGTAGCGTGTCCGCCTGTTAAGTTGTCGGTCGTCGGATCGATCCTTCTAAGAGGACCCATTTGCCGTTTGGGCTATATTCCTTTCCAACCAGTGGTCCACAACTGGTCCATCAAAGGCTATGGTATATACTGTCCTGTCTGTGGGACAATGCATATAAAAACCTTGCAGCTTATCGAAAAGAATAGCCTATGTGGTGGCAGCGGTTTTTCTCTAAAAATATGTCAGAATGACCATATGATTGACGACCAATAGCCGATGAAAAGATAAAAATCAGTGTGCCTCTAGAGGCGTCGTTAAATAAAACAAACTTTACTGTACTTGTCTAATACCTTTGTCTTCTTTTCACAGAGGAACGTTCGCTTGAGTTACTATGTGTCGTCTGATCTGTCTGTCTCTTTCAGCAAAAGTCAAGAAACGACGCACACCATAATTATGCACGTGAAAGCTGTTTAAGAGTCCAGACTTTAGTAAAGCTGACTCCTAAATGGCGTTGCTATGGTTTTGCCAAGACAATATAGACTCCATGGAGCGGAATATCGCTCAAGAATGTGTACCCGAGTAGCGGTGGGTCGTTGGATCGATCGCATTCAATAGACTCGTTGCGATGTTTACCTTTACCGCCAGTGATCCACGATTGGTGTCACAAAGACCGCAGGAAAAGGATATAAAAGACATCTACATCGGAAAGAGTAGCCTATGTGGTGGAACAGATTTCTTCTATAACATTGTATGCCACATGAACAAATAATGTGCGTCTGAAACCCAACAGCTGCCGATAACGACATTGTTTTATCGCGACTCTTTGGAAGCCGAAGTCTAGACGTTAATGAACAAGCATGGGACAACATCATCATAAAGGTCATATACTGTGCTGAAGTAACCATAATTATGCAATAAGCAAATGACTTTGATTTGTACTTTAACTGAATTGGACGTCATTCGTTATCAGTTTTGAACTGGGGCTGTCATTTATCCCAGATGGAGACATACCTTGCGTTCAGCATAGGCCAGGCGCGAAGGGCGCTACTTAGCAATTCCACTGGTTCCTAATGTTCTCATTGGGTTTAACACCGAGCGCAAAACACTAGTCTAGTGAGCAACCACTTGCTATGTTGTCCTGAAGGTAAAGCATATCCTCACAACGTCAGGGTCACACAAGTCCGTTGGACCCCTGACAAATATAGTTCATAAAAACACGGGCTGCTTACTGCGCCATCTATATGAAAACATTTTTCTGATATCATGCTTAAAAATATTATCCCATCAGATCGCTCGTTTTATAAACCAAATCGACAACTGTCATGTTCTTGTGGAAAATTCCCAAACACTTTGTTAAATTGCTTTTTCACAGTGAAACTATCACTGAATATAAAGAGCCTGTTCTTCTTTGGTAACAATTCCTTACAAAGAAGGCAACTGTCATTATTTTACATTTTTTGGTATTATCTTTGAAACTGACGTTGCTGTATTTCCGTTCGTTTTTCTCCATTCTTGATTCATTATTCACATCGATAAGGTCAGGAGCGATGCACTGAAAGCTGAATTGTGATCTTCTCATGATGCGAAGCATCCAATCAAAAACTGTTTTCTCGGTCCGGGGTTTTACGAACTATATTTGTCAGGGGTCCCACGGACTTGTGTGACCTCTGACGTTGTGATGATGGGTAAAGCATGAGTCGTGTGTTTACAGTAGCACTTTGAAGCCGCTGACTCAAATGCAATGTTCTTTTTTTTTTAGGTCCCAGATGGTGATTACACCAATACATCTACAGTCAAAACGGGTCTAACAGTAACTCTATGTGTATCTTGATAGTACAGACACATGTAATACTATTTAAATCTGTACATAAAGACCACCTGCTTTTACTAATTATTGTTGCTGCTATATACTTAATTATTGGGGTGTTTCTTTTTGGTTGTTGTTTTGGTTTGGTTTAGTTTTTTGCATCCTACTCAGCACATTGTTTATTTGTGAGTGTCTAAAATACGGTTCTCTGCAATACATGATCTACAGGACAAATCATCTACACCACGTAGGTTACTTTTGATTTTCAGCAAGGGATCTTTTATATGTTCATTTCCACAGAGAGACAGCACATACAATGACTTAGTCTACTTAGTGGACTACTGACTGGAATGAGAAATAATCCAAATCGTGATACGCTGGAGGGGATCGAATCGACGACCTATCGTACACCAGAAGGACGTTCCATTCACTAGGTTGTTATATATTATACGTTTTACTGTATAACAGACAGCTGATTAATTTGATCGCATCATAAGCTGTTCTGTTAAAGATCATTACAGAGCCGGATTGCCCCAAATTGTTTCGATGATTGTCAAAACAATCTGATTATCGTTGTCGTTGCATCGTTCTATCCTGAGTCAGTCGTTTTCAGCAGCAATTACTGTTTCTGTAAAGGTTTTAGGTCACAGAGGACGTGTTCAGTTTTTGTTTGATTATTTATCTGGAAGTCAATACAGAAAATTTTGCTACAGAAAACTACTGACATTTAAAACAGAAATACCTCATATGCCGTTTTATTACAGCAAGAGTGTAATAAAGTTGAATTCAATTCAGATGGCAATGACACATATATTTTTGCGAACATTTGGTATTATGAAAGTTGAGAACTGATTCTTAGAGCAGACTGAAATTTTGTTAATATAACAATCAGGTAAGTTGCCCCTTGAGAAACAACGTCATAAATTACATTTGGAAACTTCTGAGAGAAATTCTGATTGAATCATTATAATTTCGATAACCGTTGATTATTTTATAGAAATTAATATATATAAAAAAATTAAGATTTTGCAGAACATAACAATCTGCACTTACGACCTTGTGTTTCTCTTGCACTTAAGACCTAGTGTTTCTCAAGATACGAAATATATGTTGGTAGAGAACACATCATAATGGACATTCAGTGTCATTATTCCACATATTAAGATGATGTTGATATAAACATATTAAAATATTCTGATGGATTCAGAGACAAAATATTAATACCAGTTACGTCATATTGTGCCGTTTCTTGCAAAAAGGAAGCGGTTTTGCACCTAAGTTGTAAGTTTGAAGTTTAGTACTGAATATTTAAATTCTTAGTTAATTAAGCTTTCCCAAAAGGACTCTGCCCGATACAACACCTCTAGAATTATTAATCTGCGCAATTTCCCTTGAGAGAAAATAGGCATATAAAGGGTCAGGCAAATTATCATTACATTATGTAACCTGACATTAATGGTCATTAATATATTCTGCATGTTTGTATGTAATCACTTCTAGCCTCAAACTACAGAGAACAGATTAAAGAGATTACTCTTATTGACTTTGAAAATAATGCATTTGCGGAGTATATTAAACGTTAGAGCCCTCCACTCAAACATATGTCTATGCAATTGTAAAATCAATCTCCTTTACTCGAGACTTCCACAAGAGTAGCTAAATTACCTGTTTCTTTTTATCGACCAGTGGCTATAGATGATTTCTCAACGCACCAAATGAACGGTCTTGGCGCGGTTGGCTTTGTGTGATGGAAACTCCAGAAAATTGCATCGGTTTGACGTTTAGCTTAAAGTCACGATACCGAGTTAGCTGTAATCATCGTCTGCTAGTGTAATAAGATGAGGTAACGAGAACCCATCATGGCGGTGGATAGTTCACATAATATACGGTTTATACACAGACGACAATAATTTGCTTTAAGGAGCAGTATAATAGTTGCAGAAGGTGGCTGTCCTCCATAAAATAGTTGTATCCGATTTAAAACCGCCTTCCCTCGATTACAAACAACAAATTACAATACATTAAAGCAATTTACTGGCTAAAAGACGATCATTTTATAGCGAAATGCATGCATTTAAATGAACGTCAGACAGGAATTTCTGGCAGTTTTCCTAAAAATGAAAGCAGTTTACTGACGGGAGGTGATGCTTTGATGGGGAAATAAGAGGTATGTCCGATAGGAATTTGTGGTAGTCCTCCTAACAATAATTGAGTTGAAATATAAATTATATCATCAAAAGGATATACTGTTGATTAAAACAATCTAATTTATTTAAAATGTTAACATTGGATGCCTTATTCATAAAAAAAAAAACTGTTTATTAAAAAGGAAAAAAATTGTTTTATTTAACGACGCCTCTAGAGCACATTGATTTTTATCTTATCATCGGCTATTGGACGTCAAACATATGGTCACTGTGACATATTTATTTAGAGGAAACCCGCTGCCGCCACATAGGCTACTCTTTCCGATAAGCAGCAAGGGTATTTTTATATGCACTGTCCCACAGACAGGACAGCACATACCTCATACGGGCTTTGATGAACCAATTGTAGACCACTGGTTTGGACGGAACTGTAAAAACAATCTCAAAGTTTACTTAAATTGTTAACATAATTATGATTGGATCCCTTATTAAAAGAATTAAATAAAAATACTGTTGATTAAAATAATCTCCAAGTTTACTTAAAATGTAAACATGACTTTCAGTGTATTATTTATGAATTTTTTTAAATATTGTTGATTAAAACAAATTCCTAGTTTACTTACGATGTTAACATATGACTTTGACTATGGATGCCTTATTCCTTGTGGCAACTAACACATTATAATTGTACAGCATTACAATCTCAAAGCACAATAGCATACTTTTAATACCACAGCGCTAATTAGGTTATTATGTTTGCAGACATCGATTAATTAACTGTTTATCACTACTGTGTGTAAAAATATGACAATTGTAGTTACGCTAGTCCGCTTTTGAGTATAGTTCTTACATTAATATAATTTCGCAAGATCAGATAGCAGGCTATGTGTCATATCAGTTAACATGTCATTTGTATATTATTTCTTTCATTTGGCAGCAGCAGCCACGGTGTTGACGTGGTGCCGGGAATTAATGACAGCTAGTCCCGATGTATCGTTTATTAAATCAACTGGTGATGTGTATTTCTATTGATTTCGTGTCAGTTTCTCTTAAAGATGTGTAGACCGACCACGGTGGTGTATAGTTAAGCTGTTGCACTCACGGTTAGTAGGTACTGGGATCAAATCTCAGTCGAGGTATGGGATTGTCGATCTCGGTCAGCCCAGAGTAAGAGCTCCGCAAGGCTCAGAGGGTATGTCTAGGCCACTTGCGCCCCCGCCCAGTAGTCCATAACTGGTTGATCAAAGACAGTGGTATGTGTATTCCTTTCTGTGTTAAAACTAATATAAAATATACCTTAATGCTAATCAGAAAGTGTAGCCTATGTGGAGAAAAAATTCACCCAATCCTTTCCTTTTCTTAAATATGCAAAATCTACAAAATAAATGCAAAAGCCACTATGTTCGTGAAACAGAAACGATATTTTGTTTGAGATACGGTGGTTGATGCCGTAAAAAGAAAGATTTTTTTGTGAAATGACATTCCATCTCTTTTTGTTTATTCAGGGGTTATTAGGTTTCAAATATAAAGTGTTTTTATGGTTTTCAGAGTAAAGCCGCTACTGCCACATGGGCTACTATTTTCGATTAGCAGCAAGGGATTATTCATCTCCACTTTCCGACAAATAAGACAGCACATACCACGACCTTTAATATACAGTTGTGGTCTGTGGATAGGATGGAATAAAGACAATCAGAGAATGAGTCCTCCAAGGTGATTCCATCCACTTCCAACAGATGAACGCTCTGTCTACTCAACTTGATCCCGCCCCACACTTTGATTGATGCCAGTCACATCTGGTGTGTGTCGTCTTCTTGTAAACGTTCTAAATAACATATCAAGAAGTTATTTAACAGCTTTAACTTTTAAAACCCCCAAGCAATTTTATTACTGGCCGAGTTGTTTGTCATACCCAGAGGTGAAGCCAGTCCATGCTGTTCAAAGTGAATAATAGACCGAATTTCAAACACGCCCATATTCGCTTAACAGGTCCATGTGTGGATACTCAAATAGCAGAATCGAATACAAAACAATCTCATTTAAAGTGCTAATGTTGGTAAATTCAATAACGCTGACATATAAAATACATCTTCATGTTTATATATTGAATTACACCAAATCAAATCTAGCAGATGACTAAACGTCTAAAACCGCAAGATGCATCATCCCAATTATGATATAGACCTTAGATTTTAAGATTATATCTCAGCCTGAAAGGAAATCAAACAAAATATAAACGACTTTGATAGTTTCAACATAACAAGGAGTGTCCGTAACAATCCCAGTTCCACACAGAATTTTCATTTTAATCTCATGGGCGCAACATAAAGTAAATATTGGTTGTTTGTTTAACGACTCCTTAGCACAAAAAATAAACATCAGCTATTGAGGACATGAAGTAAATAAGCACAGTTACGCTAGACAGAATAAAACTGAATGCTTTCACTGAAGATAAAACAATATTTTATGGCAACAATCATTCTCAAGCCTGGCAACATTAAATGCTTTATTAAAAGTTGCATATATATCGAATTACAATAATTCAGAAAAAAAAATGTAATCTGCAGATAGAAACAACGGATGAGACAATTGGTACTAATGTCGGATAGAAACAATAGCCACAATAAGTCTGGAAATGCCTAGAACAGAAGATAATTTAGATTGAACATCGCTGAGGAAAACATTATTTATTGCCATAAGCTTACAATAGTAGTGTGTAAATATAGCCCCTACCTCTCGTCTTATCAATGTCGTCTTATCAAAACAGGCCCGGTGATATAGTGGATATACTATCGGACTCGCAGCTGGTAGGTTCTAGGATCAAATCTCAGTTGAGTAATGAGATTTTTAATCTATCTATCGACTCTAACCCAGAGAGAGAGAGAGAGAGAGAGAGAGAGAGAGAGAGAGAGAGAGAGAGTGCTCCACAAGACTGAAGTGAATAGACCCGGAATCTAGTCGAATTTCAAGTGTCCTCTCTTCATCCTGAGC